>CABFOQ010046301.1:0-12234 GCA_900660455.1 Gephyroberyx darwinii | reverse complement strand
GGTTGCTGGGACGGAGGCGAGGTGTGCAAGCTAGGAAAGACGGAGTGGGGAAGTGGCCATCTACAGCAGTGACGACTGAACCAGGGTCCGCAGACGCTGCAGCCGGGAGTAGCCTGGAAGGGCTGCCCAGTCGGGGTTGGAGCGGGTCGCTCCTGGAAGCCTGGCGGGCTGGCAGCCATGGTGCTTCACGGCTGACCAGATGGAAGGGGAGGTGCGTCAACGGAGGGAGACGGCGCCGAATGGCTGACATTAACACCGGGTTGTATATTATGTTGCTATGTTGCAAATATAATGGCCTGCTGGCCCGTTAACTCTGCCCACCTCCCTTTGTCTCTGTCTGTCACCCTAGATTTAACCCTCAGCACGACATGCCTCAACCTTAAAACTAACCTTAAGACAGAACCCTTAAATAGCTCTTTGCTGAAAGTGAGGACACTTGGTCCTTGTAGGGATGCAAGTACAAGTGTACTTGAGTACACACACACACACACACACACACACACACACACACACACACACACATAGAGAGAGATCAATACAGCCCCACTGCAGTCCTGAGCTGAGTACTAGCTCTAACCCACATAATCATCTGTAATCTCTGACATCAAATCCTGCAGAGACACATTAGAGGACTGACAACTAGCCTTGACCAGCCCAAAGCATTTAATAGCATACACAGACACACACACACACACACACACACACAATGCCAGGTATGGATACTAAAGAGGATGGGTGAAAACGAATACGGTGACAGCCTTGACAGTGACAACCATAGCCACACAATGAGATGGTGGTTGTCTCCGCTATGGAAGGTGTATGCCATTTGGTGGCTGTTACTATGTATTTAGATGCTTTGATCCATTTATAACATGGATACTACTTGGAGGCCAACGTTGGACATAGAGGCTGTAATTTTGTTAGTCTGGGCCTAATCAATTCAGACAATCAGGGGAAACTGAGCTCTCACAATATCACAAGCCTGGAAAAACTTTGGCTATGCTTACTTCCACCTATACTGTCCTAAGGATCAGCCTCATGTTGGCCATCATCTAAATCATCTTCCATATGGCTTAGGCTAAATAGGCACCAGCGGCTTCACATACCTGGTAAAAACACATCCTCAGTAACAAATATTTTTTCACTCTTTCTCTTCATGAACACATACATACACTCACTCCTACTCATGTCCACACTCTTGCCTAATTTGTTTTATTTCCCTCAGTTGTTATATATGCATTTTTATGTTTTTTTGTTCCATACTCTTTTGAGGTGCAAGGTTTTTACAAATGTCTTTGTCTCACCTGTACAGTTTGTATTCATTTTCTAGTAGTGCCACGACTGCAAACTATGGTAGACTTAATGACTTAAGACTTATGACTCCTACTCTCTTAATCTGGTAGATGGTTTATTTGTTATGCTTCATTCTTGCACTACTGTATTATTTGACTATTCACAATGCCATCTGAATGTGCAATACTGTATAATCCTGTATGCTATTGTTCTATATTTATCATTCATTCTTCCGTAAGATCATCCTGGTGTCAATCCCAAGATTGGCACGGTCGGCCCTGTGCATGCCGTCCTATCCCACCATGCTCCATTCAACCTTTCTACTTGCAGCAACTACCCATAAAATTAGTACACTGGACTCTTGCACCACAGACTCTCGCCCCAATTATCTACAGTTGCTTGCCCCAATTCCAACTTGTAAATGAATATATACAGTACATGCTGATTGTATTGTTTACTGCATTGTCCTTTGCACTGTCTGTCCTAGCACCATGTGTGTTAGTAGTGTTTATTGTTTTCACACTTTTGGCACTGTGAAGCCCTTTGAGACTGTAACAGTGATGAAGGGCAATACAAATAAAATGATTTGTGTGACCATGTAATGTAATGTGAGCTGTGTAACCATCAACACCAAGGAGAATTCTGGTACCATTATTGTACTGGTGAATAAAATGTTTTGTGATCCTGATTATTTCTATTTTTCCAGCATTTTTAAGCATTCATACAAAATAAATTAAGTTTAAAAACTAAATGAGTGATTGTACACTAGACAAGCCCAGACCCAGGCTGGCTGAACAACGAGCACCTTGCCTTCAGGGTTGCTCTTCTGGTTACAGCACATTTCTGCATGACGTCACACTCAGCTGAGGACAATGCCCACTGGTTTTTCACAGACAGACAGAGAGAAGTGGGGGAAGTAGTGGTGGTAGTGTGTGTGTGTGTATGGAGGGGGTGGGGGGGCAGGTCAGAGAGATAAGAATGCAGACCTGCAGCTTTTCAGCAGAAAAGACTGTAATTGTAAGATCTTCTGTTTACATATGTTGACCATTTGTGGATTGGCATATGCATGTGTAATGTATGGGTGGTGTATGAGTGCATACATGTGTGCCTAATGTGTATGTCAATGCAATGCCATCATGCCCTGGAGGGAGGCAAGGTACTGCAGTTGTTAAATATTGTAACAAAAGATTTAGTGCCAATATCAATGTTCCCGTCACTGCATGATGCAATGCAATTCCCAAATGCAAACCAAGAGAACAATAACACCCACTGCTTCCAGGGCTATCTTCTCTGCTGTAAGCTTTACAGTGATCATCATTCCATAATCTGAAAGATTTATTTCAATGCTGGTTCATCCATCCTTCCCACATATGCGATGCAAACCGGGGAATGCATGTGTACATGGCAAAAATATATGCGCACGGATGAAGCGCACACCCCGATTCATCATGGTTATCCGATTCATTGAGATTTCTATCACTTTGTCCCTCACCACCGCAGACTGCACGAACGCACACACACACACACACACACAGGAAGAAAGAGTGAGGAAGGCAGACAAAGCAGGGGAACGCCCCCTACACACTGCAAGACCTGTGTAATAACTGCTGCTGTCATGTCATCAGTTGGCCTCGTCTGGATTCCAATGATTCCTCACTCAGATTCCACGAGAAATTTAAAAAAAAACATGACGGCAAAGAAAAAACATAGAAAGTATGAATATCAATCGAAATTGACTGGCATTAACTGAGCTCTTGAACAATTTACATAGCTAACTGTCAAGTTCACACAATGCAATACGATTTTGAGCTGGCTGGCATAAAATATTTTGTAGCCTAGGTTACTCACCAAAGCAAAACACTGCAGAAAGCGTGGACTCGGAAGGGTCAAAGACACTGGCACCCTATCGCATTCCCGTCGTCTGGGAGTTTGGCCTTTTTATCTCTCACCCTCGTTGACTGCTGCGTTGTCGGAAACCTGCCTGATTCAAACAGCTACACAACGAAATCCTACTTAGTAGCAGGCTAGGAGCCGTTAGCCACCTAGCTAGATATCTTCAGCTGATGGTAAAATAACAGCGAGAGCCTGACAATTGTATACTCTTCTTTCCTCTCTGTCTTCCTCACTCTTGCCACATAGCTTGCTTGTTGGCTGACTACGTCCCTCCTCTGTGCTTTTTTTGTGTGCTCGCAGCTGTTTTCGTTGTTTCAACCTTTGCTTAAAAGTCCTCCTGTCCCTTTAAACGACGATGTTTCCGGGGTTTGGTAGAAAATAAATAGGAGGAGGGGTTTGCGGACAGCTGAGCGCTTGTCATTTAAGCGATTGGCCAACTCTACTCCGTTTAGCCAATCCGAGCTCGGGGTTACGCCCTCTTTAAATTACACAAATATATTCAAAAATCTCGCAAGGTGATTGGATTGTGGATTAACGTTAGATACGCCCAGTACACGTGCTTTTTTCTCTCCTCCCATTCTTTAGTGCCAAGGGTGGCTACTGTGCTGGAGCTCTGGCTGTCAATAGGGCAACCAACCTCCTGTAACAGCGAACCATGTAACAATACAAAAGCTAATACCTCTAATATAATCAATACAGCGAAATCAACTCATAAGATTACCAAATTAAATTTGAAATCAAATATATCGCTGCATCCTCCTCTTTTTTCCATTTGTACAGCGATCCCTACAGAATCAGCTGCCATGTTGTCACAGCGCTAAGAATAGACCAGCTACACGTTGCATCCCCATTCCCTTCAGCTGCACTGAGCTCCACGCCCATCTGCCCAGAGCACACTGGGACCTGATTACGTTTTCCTGCACAAAGAGGTCTACTGCAAGCTCAAGGAGCGGCCTGCCATACAAAAACGAGCTTGAAGCAGCAAAAGGCCCCTCGATTTACTGTTCTAGGCTATTCGTCCATCTCTTTACTATTTGTTAGTGTTCTCCTTTGGCAATGAAACCCTTGTGCACGTCAGGTACAGTGGTAGCCAATGGAAAAGTCTGCCTCCATCCTGGATCTATTCCACATTAATATTGCAGAGAAATCTTTCCTGAATGTTACACAGCAGAACTAAATTACTATAGTGTATTATACACAATACTCTAGTGTCTCTCATCCAGTGACCATACCATTCCTTGTAACTTTCCACAGAGGAAAAGAGAGCAACATTTTTTTTCCAAACAATTCCTCTTAGAGATAGAGCCAAAGAGCAGCAGTAGTTTAGCATGCATGCAGTATCAAATGTGACTTGTACAAAGGCTACATTCATAGAAAGTGGAACCTACTATTGTTCGAAATGAGGAAAAGAAAATAATCTCCAGTTGTGGTAAGAATGGTAGATTCTTGAAGAGTCTTGAAGCTGTTGGGGTTGCAAGATGAATCGTGGAATATGAAAAACATTTTTCTAAAATATAAATTTATAATCGTGTTTATTTTGTGATCAATGCATTTATCAAATTAATTTTTGAAACTTTCAAGCTTTTTCCAATAATTGATCAAGTAACAGCCTGAAAAAGGAAGAGAGCGCTCATAATTTGGTGTAAAGGTTCCTCATTCCTTGTATCCTTGTATCAACGGGTCATATGCAGGCATCACTATTGTTAGGGTCTGGAGCCGAAATAGGGAACCATTGCTCCAAATGGAGATTAAAAGGTTAACTGTGCAATTAAAATCACTTCTGTCTTATGAAACATCAGCCAGGATCCAGTCTGTAAAAGTGCTATTATTTTGTCAAACTAAGGACTTAAGTCACCTAATATCCTTCAAAATGCACCATGCTTTAATTTTTTGCTGTTCATCATTTTGCTATCTCAACTATCCTTCAACAGATAGCCTTAATCATCTCAACTCTTTTCTTGATCATGTCTCAGGTAGACTTCTTGTTAGCTGACTGACTGGTGCCCCCTGCTGTTTATTGTCCAGGTCAGCATTGTTGTCCTCAGATCCCAGTGCTTGGACCAGCAGCATGCCAGTTTGAATCCTGGACCTGCTGGGAGAATCTGGGCAGGGAAAGTAATAAGTAATGCTCTCCCCTCCTTCAACAGCTAAGTGTGTGAAGCAGTGTGTGAAGCAGGGTATTGATGAAAAAAGGGCATATCTGGATTGAATGGAAGAGTGGAAAAGGTTTTGTGAAGTTGTATTACATGTTTTATTCAACAGTGCAGTTATTAAAGGTAACGTTATAACACGAGAATGCCCAATAGGCGCTGCTGTACATAAATAAAATCTTTACATTGTACGGGGACGTTTCCCCAGGTGCACACCTCTCTGTGGCCAGCAGTTTGTTGTCTGCAGTTTTCCTGGACAGTCCAAAAAAGTACAACTCCTCAGAAACACTTTATACTCTATACATACTCCAGACTGTTGACAGAATTTGTCAGTCTAGCTATTCAGTTGTTTTCATTTTCTTCAACCCCTCTGGACCGTGTTGCCTCTTTCTTTTCCGTCTGTTTGTCTGCCCCTCCTCTTCTCTGAACTGACGCCTGTTGACAAATAAAATCCATGAAAACCATATGTAGAGTACAGATCCGTGACTACTTAATCTGGTGTACTGATGACTAAACAAGACTTGTGAACAAGCCATACATAATACATAATCGTTTTTAGCTAGGTATTCTAGTTTTGGCAGCAGTCTTCTGTTAGTTGTTAAAAAAATCTGGTGCGCTGAGAAGAATCTTGGTTTGTGATCATTCAAGTCTCGAGCGATGCTACAGAAGTGATCTCACCTGGACTGCCAGCGTCGGCCACTGTTCCAAACTCTACCAAAAGAGGGCAGCCAGTTGGCATCTGTCTGGGAGCTGTGGTCAAAGTTGGCTCCCACTCTGTTTGGCGGGAGCTTCCTCAGCTTCTCCTGCTCCTCTGGCAGAAGACACATGAAGCAAGTTGTGATTATGTTCTTACCTTTTATGTGATATTGTTTTATATGCTGTGTGGAGGCATATGCTACGTTAAACATCTTTCACCAGGTGGATTGCTTGGCTGAAAGCTGTTTCATACATTTAATTAAACCGCAAGACATTCTCACTAAAACAAAAGAAATGCTGGTTCAGGGGACGTGTAATGTGGAGGCTATGTGTCTTGCATGCGGTATGTTGCCAGTGCCTTTTCCTACTCTGTTTGAGGAAGTCTTGGAGCGATGGGCCGATCTCCTGCTGCGCTGCTGCTCCAGAGCTCCCCTCCAGAGGATCGTCCTGCAGCCAAGGAGGGATGGCTCCTACAACACACAATGGATGCAGGCTCATTCCTCAACTATCACACACAAGGGATGCATTGAACACAATAATCATAATAACTCTTAGAGAGGGATGCAGGGTTCGTACACAGATCTGGAATGTATGGAAAAGGAATTCTGTAATTTTCAGGTGTGAAAAGTGTGGAAATTACATTAAAATGTTAAAGAGTGCAGAAAAATAATGTTCAGTTCCAAAATACATGTGACTAAACATTTTCTGTCTTACACCACCTGTCATCTCATGTATTAGATTTTTTGTTCTGAAGAGTAATCACCTGTACAGAGATACAGTGCATCTAAACGGGGCTAAGTAATATAACTACCAGCGCTGAGCAATTCTCCAACTTGCTGTTAGACCCAGACATCATTCCTATCACTTAAATTTAGGATTTGGAATTACGTATATCTCCATCAGTTTCATAGTTATGGCTAGAAAATGATAAATGTCTCATGGCAGAATATACTGTATATCTGTGCACTTATACATTATGTTCATGAACATTTTCAACATCATTTTACCTGTGTGAACATTTCCACTGTTTGACGAATCCTGTGAAATAGGAATAGGAAATATTAGTCAAGCCAAGTTTTAACATTTGTATAAAAAAAACATTTGTATGAAACCAGTTCTTCATGAGAACTGTCCATCTACCTGGTAACCGATGAACGTCAAGCCTTGTCCTGGTCTGGCCCACTGCCCTTCAACCATCGGGTCTACCCAGCTGGGTCCTGCCTGCTGGTCTGATCCCAGGATGCTAAAATGAGAGCTATTCCCAAGACCACATCAAACACGGTGACACTTCAAACCTAGAAATGCCATTTCAGGTGATTTTTTTGGTGATGATGTATAAAACATGTATAATGTCACCAGTGGACACATTACCTGACAGCCTTCTCCACAGAGGTGCCCGGGCCGTGGGCTCCGTTGGGCAACTCCAGCTCTTCTGCCGGCTGATGTTGATTCAGGAAAAGCCAACAGTATTTCACAGAGGAAGGCTGACTACTACCCATGCTCCATCTCAGCTTCCATAATCACAGTCCTCACACACCATTTTATCGAAAATGTTACAAAAAACCTCTCTCCAGTTCGCCCTATATCTGTATCTTTTTCCCTCCCTCTCCATATATATATATCTTTTTTATCCATCTATCTCAATTTTTCTATCTTCTCTCATAATACAGTACAAACCCAAATGTGCAGATAATTCATCAGCTAATGTAATGCAGTTTTAATGTTAGCAACACAACCTGGGAGGGAAACTTTCTTTGTCCACAAGCCAAAGTGGCTGGTAGATCCCAGAATTCACCAGCCTCTTTGATTATTTTACCAGCCAATAATAATTTTAGAATTTAATAAATGATGGCTGGTGACCTGCATAAATGGCTGGTAGAGACCAGCATTTTTCTGGTGGTAATTTCCCACCCCAAACACATAATGGGGAAAAAAACACAAGGCCACAGTGAGGGATACTGCCACTGCATCCTGGAAAAACAAACCTCTATAAGGGATTGGAGGACCTCCTGACGATGCTTCTCCTGGGCCCGGATGTAATCAGCTTGCTGGAGGCACCAAAAAAACTGATGTTTTGGCTAAGTCTTATAAGGGTGATAGAGTATGTCCCAATAAATACATAAAATACAATAAAATCAGTCATGTTGTTGTCTACTCTGCTCATAGGAGCCAAATGAAACCATATTCTTCTAAAAAACAATTTAGCAATCTAGTTGCCAGATCAGCAATTTAACCAATCTTCAGGGTTAATGTACAGCTCATATCAAAACAAATGATTTGAGATTGTGTGTTACCTGTTTAATGAATTCATCCTCCTCCTCCACATATGTGTCCAATACTTTTGCAACCTCAGCTTTGAACCTGAAAAATAAAAACAATAATCCATGTGGAGATTCCTCACTTTTCCAAACTACCTTTGAAATAGACTTCTGGTTCAGCAAGCTTACCTTTCGGTTTCTTCCTTTGAGATGATGACCTTGTCTCTAAGCTTGGGCTCGGCCTTATTCTCCCACCAGAACTTGTGTGTATTCTTTCTGTGTTCTGGTCTGAAATCAGGGACAACATTTGAAATGTATTACCAAGAAATAGGGGACTAAAGCAGTCAAGAGCAATGCTCATGTGGATGAAAGCATAAAGAAAGCAGTGGTTGTTGTCATACTCCCCTTTTATTATAGAAATGTATTAAGGATTTTCTAGGTGGAATATAACAACTTTGTCGTGGCCTCATACATTCTACCAGTAACGAGTGGTGTAAATGACTATTTCAATCGTAGTAATATCATTACTGATTCAGACACCAATATGAAACTCCACTAAAACCAGCAGTGTCTTGTCACAAAATGATTGGAGAGTGGTTACCAGTGGTTAGGAGGAAAAAGCCACCATGGTGGAAGAGTGAGATGAGAAATGCTCTCCCATACTGCAACAACCATCACTGAGAAGCCATTAAGGAAAGTGCTTAACCTTCAGCTCCTTGGTGAGAATGTGAAACAGGGCATTGCTGACAAAAAAACAAGCACAATATCTTACGTGGCCATGTGTTCCAACAAGCCCCCATACAGCACAGTCATGTTGCCATCGGTGACATTTCTTTCAACTTCAAGCCCACAGCAGTAGCACCAGAATGTACGCTCATGCTGAGCACAATCAAACTTCTTCACTTGGGGTGTTTTAATTGTTCGACGGGCTTCTTTCACCTGAGAGGCAATGGATTCAACAAACACAGGAACGTCAAAAAGGGTTTTTCTGTTTCAGGACAAAAATCTAAATATCAGTGGTGCAGCCTAACATCTCTCCCCACCACCACCACAAATGCATAGAAGTAAAAGCTGTTCAACAATGTCAGGCATTGGGTGACTTTTTCAGTGTGAACAAAGCATTGTTTATCGCATATTTTACCGACGGAAAACACAAAACAATATAAAAATCCAAATGGTTTCTGTAACATTTATCATTTCAACCCATCAGCTTTCATAAAGTTTTCCATTGCAGTAAATTTCAGCCAATTCATAAATCTACCACTATAAACCATTACGTATCAATAGAATCATTAGAAATCCCCACTAGAACCCTTCTAATTTCTTAAAGGTACCTAATATATTTTCACCAGTGTGGGGTCGCCTGTGTGTTGTCAATGATGTGTGTGTTATTTAACTAATCATCAAGAGACTCAGGGGTGATACACGCCCACTGAGAGAGAATGCATATAAGGTACATGGTAAATATTAAGCCCATGTACATGTTAAGATCACTGTCACATTTAATCTCAAACCATTTCAGTAAACAAATGGACAATTTCTGTCACTTGACTTGTGTTGTTAACGTGCCACTTTCCATTCAAATAGATGCCCGTTGAATATACGGTTTCCTTGCACCTCCTAGTGGCCATTGTGTAAGTAGGGAAAAACTTGGCTGTGAAAAGGAATACCAGAAAACAACGTTTACTGTTGTTTCAGTGTTTTCTTGGTTAAGTACCATTACTATTGTAAAATAAAACTACAATTATTCACAACTTCGCAAAGAAAAATTGTGATTTTGAGACTTGTTTACAGGTACAGTTAAGGCAGAAGACTTTTATAGGGCTTGTGAGTACACAACAGTACATAGTCAAAATGCTAACGCTAGGCTATGGTCATCAGTCAGAATCAGTTAACGTTAAGCTGCTTACCTTTTCTAAGAATTTGAGAAGGACCACTCTGAGTCTGCTTTGGTGACTTTTTCCGAAGATGTGCCCTTTCCCAGAGAAAGACGTTTGTCTACATATGGCACAATAAAATGCACCCATCAAGCCAGTCTGCAAGACCCGGAAACGATAAAAAAAAAAAAGAAAAAAAGAAAGGCTGGGTTAGCTAAGTAACTAAGCGACAACTAAAGATTTTCAAGTCCTCTGGGTATCCATTTCTACTCCCTCTGTTAAAACAGCCTACTTGGGTTGCAAGCAGGCTAACGTCAGCTAACAGTGATCATCAGCTACAGGAAGCAATATCGTCTAGTTATGTTTTCCCCTCCGAGGAAGAGCAAAGCAGGGAACTCGCGTTTTTTTCTTTCCTAGGTGTTCGCATTTTAAAATAATGCGATGTCTAGTGCGTGTTGAAATATTTACTACAAAGTAAAATATTGTATCTACGATCCGACCGTATTGACGTTATTGTATTTATGATACATTGCCCATGTGAGATCAGATTTAAAAATAAAATAACCATGAGAAGCGGAACTCTTTCCATATAAAATTGTGTGACATTATATAGAGTCCGGCGGAAGTATCCATACATACGTCATGTACGAAACCGAATTCCGTTAGAGTTTGACTTGAGTTAGCCTCGGTTGCGTTGTTTACAAAGTATGTCATGTGTAATTCAATGGAAATGTCTCCAGTCCAATGTTTGAGAACGTTAGTCAACGAGCGACTAACTGCGGCTGCTGAAGAAATATTAGGAGTCTTTGAAAAAACGATAGTAGTGTATGAGGAAGAGATCAACCGTCAGCGCAGGTTACTGGACATCGTTTTAAAGCCTGAGATAAAGCTACACCGAGCAGGTTTGTACAATCTTAATGTTGTTTTTCCATTATTCATTAAGAGATCAGTCACACATTTTTATTACTACACTGGTTCCACAGAAGTCGCTCAATATGAATCATTTGAACAATACATCTCGAGCTTTGGCTAGCGAGCAGTCATCTAATTGTGAACCGGGATGTACTTGTGTTAATACATGATGTAGAAAAGTACTTGAGTCTGAGGTTCGTCTTAGTTGAATATATATTTATTACAAAAAATGGATCTCCGGAGAGGAAGAGGTGTACATCACACATAGCAACATACATTTCTTCAAAGAATCAAGGGTTTGCACTGGTCTTTAAGCACCATTCAAGGACGTGACAGAATGTGCAGACATAGGCACAGGTGGCACAGAGAGAAAACAAGAACAGGGAAAACAGCACATGTTGTGTCCTTGTTGAGAACATCCATAGTCTCAACAGGCCACGGTGACATGGGCCTCTGGGAAGGAGACGTTCTAATCCAAAGGTTACAGAGAGGAGACCACTCTACTCACACAGCATGAAACAGTATATTCTAAAAAGAAAGTCAGTACATCTGTAGTCCATATATGCACATACGTGGATGTGTAGGTTCAATTTTCCACGACAGTGGGGGAATTCGTCATGTAATTTGTAACGCTTCTGGGGGAAGTATTTATGTATTTAACAGTTAAACCTACTTCCCCTTTTTTTGAAAAGGAAATGTATTTAGAAATGATAGAATATAGTTTTCTTTGGAGATTTGCAAGGGGTGACCAGCCCATCCCTGTGAGAGGCAGTCTGGCAGGAGAATGTGGCTGAACCAGACTGGAAGGGCAGGTGGTACTGGTTCTGTTGAAGGAGATCATTTACTCTCGACTGTACATCCAATCCCAGCACCATTGTGCCTTTTGTATTAAATGCAACTATTCAAAACTGAATCAAAATCTGCTGGTCTCGTACTTCTTAACTTGGTTTGAGAAAGTCTAAGTCACTATTTCAAAGATGTATTTTGAAAATAAATACGTTAAATTAAATACATTCTTCACACCATTTATTTTGATACATTTGTTGAAGTAACTAAGATGAAATAATAAAAGCAAAAAAAGCGAGACACTTTTATCTGTCTGCTCTTCTCTGGCTCGTAGAGGATCATTTGAGTTCATTGGCTTCATTCTCACAC
>CABFOQ010046294.1:3344-40743 GCA_900660455.1 Gephyroberyx darwinii | reverse complement strand
GGGGGTGGTAGGCTGAGCAACAAATTCAGAATGCACTGTTTCTCTTATACATACATACATAGTTTACCTGAACCATCCTCGTTTGATTTCCTGTTAAACAAATGTACACATTTAACATGTTTTGCTGTTTCTACTTTTCCTACTTAGAAGAACCACTGTCCGATGCTATGAGAAAAGAGTTTAAAAAGAGTATCTTCCATGTGCTTCTTTAAACCTAAGAACTTCTGATACTGATCATTTGAATTATTAGATCAAATTTAGTATATAATACATTTGTAGCCTATGTGATATCTAAACCACTGTCATTTTGTCTGATTCCTCTCAAACGTCCTGCAGTTAGATGGCTTTACCCATGATGAGAAGGCTCATGAAAAACACCATGATGAAAAATATCCACATGAAGAAGCGATCTAAAACCTTGGCCACCTTTTTCCACTCCCCAGTTCTTTTCTGTGTGGCCCTCTGATCTCTGTAACAGTTGGCAATATACTCAATGTTACGCAGGAGCTGCTTCTCCTGGCTTTGGGCGTTGTAAGAAATCTCCCTCTCTTTATTTTCTCCATCACTCACACCTCCCTTCCTGCACCTCCTCGGAGCCCCCAGCGGGTCTCCACAGTCCATGCTCATAAAAATGCCATTATTCCAAGTGCTGTATTGGTTGGTAGGGTTCTTCCCCAGTGACCCTACTGGACTCATGATATGCTCCATATCCTCTCTCTCCTCTGTGATCTTGGCGCCCACTCCCTCTTGTCCGTTATCCACTTTGAGTACATCGTCCTCTCTGCCAGGTCCAGCTTGTCCATTCATGATACAGTTGGTGTTCTTTACAGGGGGAGTCTCCTGTTTCTCTGGCTGCGGTGACATGCAGTTCTCCCCTACTTCATAAACAAAGCACATTCTAGCCAGATACTGTAGAATGACTTTCTTGGCCCACTTGGGTACAGGCTTGGCATCTGGGCCACAGTGATGTATGTTCATGATGAAGATGGTTAGGGCAGTGGAGGCTGTTATCATGGTCATGGTTGCAATATAATACTTTCCTGCGGAAGAAAAAAGACATGAACATCAACATGCACAGAATTCATCGCACATAAAGGGGAATTCATTGCCACACATTATTTCCCACGGTCACAATATGAACCCATTTTACTGCCCTTACCAATAAGTGGTACATTCTCAGAGGGTGGCATGATCTCTGCAACCAGCAGCTGAAAGACAGTCAGGGCCAGCATCACAGTGACGCCCAGAGACACCTTCTCCCCAGAGTCAGCAGGCAGGTAGAAGCCTAGTGGGGCCAGGAAAGAGATCATCACACATGGGATGAGCAAGTTGAAGACATAGAAGGAAGCCCTCCTCTTCAGTTTCAGTGTGTAGGTCACGTCAGCGTAAGGGTCAGCACAGCAGCCATACAGAACAATGTTCTTCTTAGCAGGCATACCCAGCACCTCCCATTCTACATTGTCCACCAGGTCAGCCAGGTCAGCGCTCTCCATGGCATTGAGTATGTCCAGCTGGTTACCATTGTAGGTCCAGGAGCCATAGGTGAACCTGCACTGCTGGGCATCAAAGGGAAAGAATGACACGTCTACTTTGCAGGAGCTCTTGGTAATAGCTGGAGAATCCCACATGATCTGTCCGTCATGCTGAATCACCACATTGGTGTCCATGGGGCCAGTGAAATGATCATCAGCACTGAAAAACAGAGAAAACACTTCTAGAAAAAAAAGATGAATGATTTTCACACCGAAAACAGATTGATATGATGGATACTTTTTAATTATTCAATAACAGCTGATGGTTTGACAGATCCCATATGTCACTGACGAATGCCACTATATGCAGGTCTAATTTCCTAGACTAGGTTGAGAATGATTAAATAAGAAAACTGATCAGCAGGCAAAGACACAAGTACACCAACTGAGGGAAGAGTCACAACCTTCCGGAGAGTTGTACTCATACCTCAGAGTTATTTCTGCGTTTTATAACTTCCAATAATGATAAATGTCTGTCTCCACTAGCTACCTGCGTCAGTGTGTGGTTACATGCTATTAGTTGCTATCGGGTCATCATAACCAATGTATTGTAATCAGGGGCACCACTAGGACACTTATCTTGCCTTTCTGAAGGGCCCGCTCGATGCCTCTGATTTTAGCACTTTGTTACTCTTTTTTTATTGCCAGTTGGATAATTATTTGTTTTTACTTTATTTTCAGTAAACTGGTATAAAAAGCAGACGGAGGCCTGGACACTCCCATGAATAATGGCTTCAAGGAATGTTCAGCTTGTGCCTTTACACTGACCAAGAGGAGCTACAGTGGGACAGTGGGAGCAGAGATTTGATTGATTAACGCAATACCAGTCCGACCTACTTGTTATATAGGACTATATCAGGTCTCCATACATAACTACTAGGTATGCGGATGGTATCGAGTCCATCATAATCATCTTTATTCCATGTGAGATGTGCATCAACCCACACCTGCCGTATCCATAAATATGCAGTCAGAATTTGGTTACGTTCATCCTGTAAAAGATTGACAATAATAACATAATATACTAATAACTGCCACATATATCAGGCAAGGTACAAAAACAGAGTATCAAAATAGCATCACTGAAAGATGTATTTGACATGTATTTGCACAGATAACTTGCACTCGTGAAATACACGATATTGTGGTTACTTGTATATACTGCAGTGTTTTACCATGTCGATGATTTGCGACAGAGTAATCTGCAGTGTAACATTCAGTACAGTGTTTGTGTCCTCCACAGGCCTCAGTGCACTGGTGTAGTTGGTAAATAAATCGTTCAGGAGCTTCTGTGCGTATTTCCCATGAGCACACCAATATGCTAGGACAGAGAGAGAGGTGAGAAATATTTTACAGTAACTCCAAAAAGTTTCCTGCTGTATTTCAATTCATTATCACGTATTACATTTTCTATATCTTTTCTTTCAGTCAACACAAATAATATTAGCTGAAGAGGATAATCTGATTTGATCACTGTCTAACTGACCAGTGGAAGCTGATGAGTTAAATAATAAAGCATTTTGTCCATTAACATGCAGTGCAAAGGCAATAATATGGATGCTGGGGTGGGAAAATTAGAGCATAAGAGAAAAATATGAATGCATGGCAGATGGTGAAAGGGGGACAAAGGGGATTTCAGGCTAGATTGCCCTTCTGTAAAGCTGTAGCAAGAGATCAGGCAAATCTGCCATTATGAACCAGCAGAGGCTATGGCTTCCTCTGCTCATCAGACATGTGTTGATTGAACTCTTAATCCATGGGACACATATCATATCAAAGTGAACATAAACAGCAAGATTAAACACTGATGGGCTGTAACCACAGTGGTGTTAGAATCCCATGTCACCTACAAATGATAAATAAATAAAATCACGAGGAAACTTGAAAGGAGCATGAATGGCTTTTAAAGGGGTTATTCAGTTCAAAACACTTTCCAGTGTCCACAGTGGATTTGGGAAGCCAGATGTTAGCTGTGAATCGATGTTTCAGTAAAGCCTTTTGAGCTGGATACAGAGAAGGACCAGAGGATTATAGTTGATAGCACAATCCCTAAACAACTGGCTGGAAGTTTGCGGAACAGATTGCGTGGGAGAGGAATGAAAATCTATCTGAAAAATAATAACGTTACCATAGGATGTCCCATAGACAATTATAACAATAATAATGTCGTTTGTGTAATTTAATAGTATAAATTACAGCAAAATCCCGTCTGTTTGATAGAAAGTATAGACTAGGCACATTTTCTAAATATCTCGTCCGCATCATCACTTTGATAGTCAGAAATCTTCTTTTTCTCTTAGTCGTTCTCTTTAATTGACTTAGATTTAGTATAATTACAACAGAACAATTTGAAAAAAAAGATCAGGTCAATATTTTAGATCAAGATATATAATGAAATAAATCGAAACTTACTTGGGAAAATACTGGCACACAGAAGCAACCGAAATGAAGTCTGGATTCCCCAGAGTTTCATCTTGCTCAGTGGGATTTTCTCGATCCAAAGACCATTTGAGCAGACCTGTGCATCAATTTAGTTAAAATGAGTCGCACGGACACGTCCGGCTAGTCTACCAAGTGCAATGTTAATGCTTGATAGAAAAAGAGGCGGGGCAGCGGATTGACAGATAAGTTTTAATATTGTGCTACCACGTGTCCACCCCCTACCAGTGTGTCTCCACTTTGTAATAGATCCACAAACAGTCGGATGTGCACACAACCCTGAACGTGTTAATGGTGAAAAATGAAAATAGCATCTATGTTTTCTCATGGTTGTACAGGTTCAGCACTAAGGAGAGCTCCCGTCGTCTTGTGCGGCACCCTCTAATAAGAGCTGTTTGCTGTAACAATATCTTGTCTATTTCGTCTCATTTTTATACATTATTTAGTATAAGGTCCTTGATGTGTGCATGCGTGTTTTGATAGGCTGCGGCACTCAACTATAACAGGGCAATGCGAACCCAATGTTGCCCTCAGCTTACTTTCTCTTCCGGGTGCTGGTGTTCTGCATGCGTTTTCCTTCTGTCATCGTTCGCACAACGAAGATGCATAGAGGCCTATATAATTTGATTTGATTTGATATGATCGATTCGGAAGCAAAAATAGGCTTTAGAGTATCCTTCGATGGTTGGATGCTGATTAACACACCCTAAGACACTGGTCGCTGGAATATGCAGCTCCATCGTGCAGCCTGCTATAATAAAATCACTGAAATAGCATATTGAGAAGCCAAGTGCGTTGTTGTTTTTGCGTAATATTTATGTCTATCCGCTGTGCACAGAGTGGAGGTAAGGCTCGTGTCTTCCTTTTTTCACATTTAATATAATGCATCAAAATCTTCCAAACTAACTTGAATTGTATGATGATAATCTGCACATATGCGGCATGTTTTGTGTGACGTTTTCGCTCATCTTTAAATTTAGCTCATATTTGATTGTTTTTTTTGACTTGGAAAGTTATTCATGCCATATGCATTGTAATATTAGCCTATGTATGTTTTGTAAGATAGGCTGCTGATGTACAAACAAAATGTTTTTAAATCACATATTTAATTGTTGCAGACCCAGTCTAGGATGCTACAAGGTTCAAATATCTTGGGGCATGAGAGGCCCGTGGTGATCAGATTATCATTCCCCACCTGTGTTTTGGGTACCGTCTGCCTACCATTGCTTGGCCTAACAACTTGTGTCTTCATATCCTCTGTTTTCCATTTTGAGGACTCCACTGGTACACATTGTCAGGTAACATGTCATTGCTTTGAAAAATGTTCAACCAAATGTATTGCTCACCTCACTCTAATCTTTACTGTGTGTTTTTAGGTTACTAATTATCTGCCATCTATTAGTGCCTCAATAAGCCTAAACCCTGAGTGCCACATCTGGCGGTTCTGCATTGGACTGCACTCAGCACCAAGATTCATAGTGGCATTTACCTACTTTAAATTTTACAAGACACGCTTTGCCTCAAGGTTCCCAGAGAGTTCATTCAGCTGCTTGAATCTTGCTTTTTCCATTTCTGAAATCTTCGGCCTCTTGCTCCTAACTTATGTGTCATCCAGTGAGACATACTGTGAGTAATCTATATTTCTTAATTTTTTAATTTTTTTTTTAATAGTCAATTTAGAAATTGCACTCTTCAAAAAATTGCAGGCATTATTCATGCCTTCAATTGATTGAAGACATTTTTTCTTTCCAAATTTGGCTGGGATGGGACGTTAAATGTTTTTGTTGGTACTGTTTGTAAATATTGAAGGGAGAAAGACCTGTAATTTTAGTTATGATGGATTATCAAAGTTGCATAAGGTCTGTTTTCTAAAAAACAAATGAAGCCCTACTAGAGTCCCAACAACTTACCAATTAATACTACAGCATAATGAGAGCAATAGCAAATTAGCAAATTTAAACAAATTTTCAGACTTGGCTAATCCTAATTCCTTAGGCAGGTTGATTCAAAGTTTAAAATTCGTTAGGCAACATGCATTGATTTTTTTTACAAAGACATCTGTCAAAAATATATTTTCCCTCTCTCTTTATATCCATTTGCTCATTAGTTGTACATAAGGAAGGCTTTGTCCTGTTCATTGTGAGCTCCCTTATCTACATGTTGATAACCTGCCGGTTGTGGAATGTTATCAAGAAGTATTCATTAAGTCCTGAGGTGAGGAACTCTCAAACCACACACTGCAAACTGAAATATCGCATGACATGTGCATCTGAAACTGTAAATGCATAATGCACCTTTTCTTGTCATTTTCAGTGGATTTTTCAACATTTGTGGATATTGTGTTCTTTTCTCTCAGGACGCTAAGTCTTACCATTGGAAAGTACGTTTCCTACTTCTCAACATATCCTTCTGTGCTTTTGCTGCATACTTTTACTGGAAGCACAACATGTACTGTGAATCAGGGAGTAAGTATAAAATCATCACCATTTTGATTGAACCTGTCAGTCTTCTTTCCTGTACTGAAAAGGGAGTAGCAACAGCCACACAATTTAAGAATTTACTTATTGCTTATAAGACTAGTAAATATATGTGAACATGAACCAATCTCATGCAAGACTAAAAGCCAGAGGACTCATTTTTAGATGTTTGATTTCATAGCAGTGTATAGCCTGGAGCACTTTCAAGGTCAATGAATGGAGCACAGACCATGAGGACTCGTTTAATGCTTGAAAGAGTGCTTGACAAACAATAAAACAATACCAATAACATAAACAACAAAAAGGTCAGACATGAATTTAACACAGATTATACCCAATAATATGTACATTCAACAATTTCAATGGATGACACTGAAGTCCCTCATGCAAAGCTGTTCATTCACAGGTCTTTGGACAAAACATGAATTAGGTAAATAACTGCGCTATATTGATCATTTTAGGCTTATATGCCCTCCCTGTACTCAGGGCCCCAGAAAACTGTCCAGGGACCTCGTTTATAAAAGGCTTGTGTGCACATATTTTGTACTTCTGGACAATTCTCAGCCATCTATTTACTGAGGCAGATCAAAAGCTAATCTCTGTCATTATCCAAGGTATTATGGCTATAGATGTTTTCATTTTTAGCATATTGTTTAAAATAATGATTCAATGGAATATAGGCTCTTAGTTGTCCCCCCTTCATGGCTGTGCTCCCTTTGTAATATTATCTTTTTCATTGTTCATGGTCATGTTTTTCAAGGATTCAATTTGACCACACGGAGAAGTTTGTTGTTATTTTCTGTGACAATAAGAGAGGCACCTAGGAAAGTTCAAAAGTGAGAATAGCAGAAAACTTATCACGTATATGTGAAAGTATCCTGATTTAGACCTAACAAACCACTGCTGAGGTATTCATATTTATTGTAGTATTTTCTTCCCCCCCTACTTTTCACAGGCTATACATTTTTTGCCCTGTTTGAGTATTTGGTGGTCTTCTCCAATATGGCCTTTCACCTAACCGCATTATGGGACTTTAAGAGCAGAGAGGTCATGGTCATTTCATCTTCTGAGGATAAAGACTTCTGACTAGAAAATCAAGGAGTAAGTGCCAACTGTACAACCACTCCACCAACACCTCCTGATCATAATGGCCTTGATTATTGTCAAGAGGAAGAAGAATGGAAAGAAGGCTTTTTCCACATATTTCCATGATGACATCAAGTCCTCAAAAGTCAGACAGACTTAAAGTACAAAACGACACAAAAACATACTTCTGACAGTCTACCCTATCAATTAGCTGTAAGTGCATTCCTTTGCATTTATGGACACCTCCACCTACTTTTGTTAATGTGAAATTTTAACTTTTGTACAATGTGCAGTCATATGTGTGTCAAAATAAAGTTATGGTTCTTCAAGTATGCTTGATATTTACTTTGAAAAACTTGAATTAAATGGAATTGAATTGAATTGATGTGAAGTAGAGCAGCACTACAGTGAAAGCTAGGATGCCTACACATTTCTGTTGTACTCCACTGCAACCCACAGTAGAGTACAAACTGCTTGTTTGTTCAGGTACAAAGGTATCAAAATGCTGTCTGCTGCTTGTGAGAAAACATCCTGACTTTGGACTTAGTTACACCGTGATTAAATAAGTATTTTGATACTTTGAAGTTGACATTTAGAAGAAAAGAAAGGTTTTCAGATCTCCAGTATTTATTATTCACATTCTGCATGCCCTTTTGGTAATACAGTTATGATGATCACACACCTCTTACCCAACTGACCTACAAGTTAAGGGTGGTCAGGGTGGGAGGGATGAAAATACAGGTATCAAACAAAAGTAGGTCAAAAGGTATCAAACAAAAGCATCGCATGCATGCTTACTAGGAAATGTGGTAAAATGGCTCACAATTCAATCTAGATTTGTAATTCAATTTACTGTGGTATTTGGATAGCATCCTTCTATAATGTATTATAGAATTACAGTAATACTTTTCTGAAAGACTATGCATGGCAGGCTGATAGATACCAAACTTTGTTGTTCATCACTATCAAGTTACTGTAATGTATGGAAGCCCATTTCCGCCAATGTGATGGAAAAAAAAAGATCCTGTAAGTCATTATAATGAGAAACTTCCTCGAAATAATGAGTTAGTATCTCAAAATAATGAGTTAGTATCTCAAAATAATGACTTTGAGAACCTTTCTCATTATAATGACTTACAGGATCTTTTTTTTTTTCATCACATTGGCAGAAATGGACTTCCAAAGATTATGTGACTCGCTGAATCCTCCAGGTGGCAGACTTCAGCTTTTTCTTTAAATAAAATAGTACACGTGGATGTGCAGTACACACTCCAGTCATTAGGGGGCAGCACTTCTTAATCTACCAGAGGCTCCACATTCTAGAAGAAGACAAGCCTACATCTCTCCACATTCTGCCGTTCTACGTTCTATTCTGTCAGTAGGAGGAAAGACCGAGACCTTTTACGGGAGGTGGAGTCCGCTGTGCTTCGACTCCGGGGGACCAGACATCTGCTGCAATGTTGAAACAGAGCTGAAACGACGGATCTATTGGCTCGGGTGTATGGCAGGTAACACGTTTTTTTTGTAAATAAAAAACGTATTGTGCCACCAAGCGTTACTAACCACAAAACGTTAGTCTAACGTTAGCTGAACTGCGGTTGCTGTTGCTAATAGAGTAACACCGATTTAAATCTCTCGTCTGACGATGTCTTTAGGTTAGTTTACGTTAACGTAACGTTAAGTCAGAGCTAAAAAGTGCAGTGACAGCAAACGGTGACATAAACTCAAAACATGGCAGCGTCACTGCGGTATTTTTGTTGCGATGCTACGGTAATGTCGGCAAGTTATAGTGTCAATATATTCCCATTCGTTGGTTATTTCAGCTAACTACCTAGCTAACACGGGTAGCTAATGCTAACTGGCTTTGTCATCCCGAACCAGTAACGTTAAACAGGCACACAACAGGCAGCTGTCACTTTTCATAATCTCCTTCTTTATCTAAGAGAAATATCTATTGCTTGCAAACAGCATGGAAATAACCCACAAATAGCTAGCAACGAAGATAACGTAAGGCTATACCTTGACACCTGTTAGTTAGAAAGCTAACATTGGTGTTAACGTTAACGCCATTACTCAAAAAGTGTGATTGTTCTTCCTGACCGATTTGTGAGCTTGCTACAAGGAATCGTATTTATTGGTGTACACTTGCTGCGGTTCGTGCCGCTTCTCTCTCTTGGCCTCCCTTAACTACACGGTTTAAGAGACAAATAGGGTAACGTTACGGCACGAATCGTGGCTATATTTTTACTATTAACGTTCATTATTTATGCTAGTCATCAACGTTATAAACAAAGCTAGCAGTTTCAGACATTTCAAGGAAATCTACTGCCTCTTCTTTTGCAGCAAACTTCAGTCATGGAGTTCAGCAAATCGGTGACTTTGTGGATTTTTTGCTTGTGTCTCTTTGGGGAAAGTTGGACTGAGAAACACAGTCAACCCACATCGGACAATCAGCATATTGATACTGGGGTGTCAGGTGAGTACTCAGTGATCCAATAATTCGCCACAGTATTTAAGAAGTGTATTTTTATCCACCTATGAAGCCAAACCCGACAGACTACAGACGAGCAGTACCATATCGTGACATATCTGTGAAATTGTGTAACGTTAGGCTCTAAATGTAGCCACGCTGAGAATAGTCGGGCAGGCATTCTCCCTTAAGCCCTGTCCTTTAACTTGGACCAAGGCACCCGGCTAAACAGGAGGGACCAACAAATTCACTTGGTAGCTAATAGAGGGAATGATATGATTAGCTTTTGATTCATAGGGTTACCATTCAGTTACAAAACTGTTCTCAATATATCATGGTATTATTAGAAATTTTTCACAACATAATTGTTACTCTTCACTACACTTTTATTGTATAAATGATCATACGAAAGCAGCCTAACAAGTCTTTGGGCTGCACTGCCTGCACCCACAGACTTGTGTCACCAGAAAGACTTAACTAAATAGTCCAAGGTAGGCTTGCATTTTAAACAGTCAGCATAAGGCAAGAGTGCCTCTCATAACAACATAGTTATGCAATAACATGTAATCTATGGCTGTTGTTAAGCACTAAATCACTACATTGTATGGCATTATTTTTTACTTAAAGTAGTCACTATAAAAAGTGTGCACATGCTTTAACATAAACGCTATGTTGTTAGGTCCTGGCTCACTATAATATAAAGGTGCAGATCTTTTTAAATGAAGTTAGCTATCACATTCGTGCTCTCTTGCCTCACTCAGAGTAGCGATTTCACATGAGTGATGACAGTGTCAAGACTGGGTGCATTTCATCACTTCACATTTCTTGTACCACCAAAGGGTCAGTTGGTAATGAAGCCCGACTCTGTTCCTGAAAAGTATAAAGTGCTTACTATCTGAAATTCTAGCATTTGCTAGTGTAATAATATGAATCTGTTTACAAAAAGTCTTAACAGTTGATCAAATATACATTTTCAGATCTTTGGTTTGATATTAGATAGCAATTTGGCAAACACTGGTAACTGGGTAACATTCTAGTAATATACAATTCCTTGGTTGTGATAGCTTGGTTGTTATACTTTGTGAGTACCACTGAAGATGGTACAGTGGTAGTGGTAAGTGGTAAAACATGGAACACTATTGAGACATTGTCTATGCAGTATGTACACATCACTATGTGCACTGACTTATGTGCACTTAAAGCACAGTTTTACTAACATGTCACCTGTCCTACAAGAGGCTACAGCCCATTAAGTAGCTTGCCAGGCATTTTGAATGATGATTTTTAAAAAAATGGTACTCCAGCTATAAGCAGGAAGGTTTTAGAGTGTGTTCTCCATCTACACGCAGGCTCACAGAATGACTTGCGTAAGGCTGGTATGTAAATATCTTATCTTGTTGGAGGTTTGCAAACCAAATGAGGAAGAGAGACTGGTTGGGTGTATGAGAGAGTTGCAGGTAGTAGGCTTGCAGTAGGGTAAGTCATTCTTTGTTACGTGGTGTGTGTGTGTGCGTGTGTGTGATTGAGTGGTGGAATAAATGCCTTTTGGTATGTGGGTTTGCAAGTACTCTTGGTATTCTGGAATGCCTACACATTGTTGTTCAAAGGTTCTGTTTTTAGCAGGCAGATTGTCTACATTGTGCATCCTGCCTTGATATTTTTGATATTGTGGCTTCACGTAGAGCAGCAGTATAAAACTCAAACGGCCACACTAAAGACTCTGTGTATCACAAATCATAGTGTAGTTAATTTGAATTTTAGATATTAAGCTGACTCACTCATCCAAAGTGACTTACACTGAGTTAGCCTGTTGGGGTTCAGTCTGTTGCTTAAAGGACACTTCAACAGGACACATAGACATTCATGGACACATGAATGTCTGTCTAACCACAAGGCCAACCTGCAGCCCCATGACATGTGGTGGAGGGGGTATCGTGTTGTAAATGCTGGCCCAGTGCTCAGAGCTAACAACTGATTACACAGTATTTGAGTTGGTGGCAATAATTAACAATGGAGTATCAGTTTAGACATATGCACCTAAAACACTAAGCTTGTACATCAATTTAGGTGCAGTGAGTTTAATTCTCTTCCCTGACACCCCATGTAGTTTTGAGGATGAGACGGGCAACATTAAAAACAGTGTCTATGTCTTGAAATTGGTCAGTGTATTATTTTAGAATGTGGATATTTTGTCAACACTAATTCAAACTTGGGTGTTTTGGCCAGGCGATTCACCAAAAAAACACCCATCTCCTAGACAGTCAGAATCCACTAGAATCAAGTATTCTATTGAATAAAGCTGTAGTGCAGTGATCAGAAATGCTCCATCCCATTTTTGCTGCAGTGCAGGGGCAGATTTTGTGTTTGCAAATTCTTCGTATTGGAGAGGGTAACGATTTGTAATTCTGATTGTCAGAAAGCTATTGCAAGGCTACTGCCAGAACCTTGAAATAAGCCATTTAGTGAGTTTACTGTCTATACCAGTGTAATAATTTTTTGTAAAGGGTTGCTAATTTACATCTCGTCTCTGGGAGATGATGGAAAGCAGGCAAAAAACAGCCTTGAATCAGTTGAGAAGTGGCAGCCACTTTCACATGTTTGAGAGCGAGACTAACCTCCCCCTTAACTCTTGCCTTCACCCTCCCTCTTTGTGGCGATGATTGCTGTGTAACTAGGCAATGCAATTTAACACTAAATTATGCTGTATTTGTAGTGTGCTTCTGAAGGTTTGAGCAGCAATATTCTTGTGAATTCAGTTCAACCAAGCTGCTCTGCATAAAATAAAATACACAGTTATCTTACTTGTCATGCTCTTTCACATAACCCCTGAGTGTCCGGCGTGCATGCCAAACAAGGTTTCCTCTTAGTGGGAGTGTTATCTCTGATCTGTGGCAGAGAGTTTCTAATCCCTCAGGAAAGACGGGAACAAAGAGGGTAGACATGCTCCACTAGCTGGCTGTTTCATAACCATGACAAGGCCAAACTTGACTATCTTTGGCATGTGATAGGTTCGTGAGAGTAGTGAAAATAGGGTCAGTTTCCTGCCTAGGCTAGTTCTTTATTGTTACAGCAGTTTACAGAATGTAGCCTATTTTATTTTTTGTTTGCCTTTTTAGGGTGTTTTCACACTTGGTCCATGGTCTGGGAGTGGCTTTTTTAAGCCTCTTTCACACATGCAGTGAAATACGGAACTTATCTAGACATTACTTGGAGGGGTTGTATGTGTGAACGCAAATGTGAGAATCAGTTGGTCTGGAAATTAAGGCAAGGCAAGTTTATTTGTATAGCCCCTTTCATACACAAGGCAGTTCAAAGTGCTTTACATGAGGCATTAAAAGACATTTTAAACAAGGAAAGACAATTAAACAGACTTTACCTACCCAGGATCCTAGTCTAAAATCCGTTTTATCGCAGAGTGAGCCCAAGTGTGAATGGAGCAGAAGATTATCCGGAGTATTCTCTACGAGCGAGTGGGCGTGTTGATGACGCATTTAACATGCAACTGGCGTGAAAACGGGATAATACAATGTATATCGCTTTCCACCTTTTCGTCGATACTGCGGATACGTCTAATTACATTTAGTATTTCAAGCCAGGAGAAACTAGTTTTTATATTTTGAATATAAGCTTTAATGGATAATGAATCAAATGAACATTAGCGGTGGCTCCAGTGGAAATCACTGTTCAAGGGTTAAAGGAGAACCCTGTGAATCTTGGATGAGCGGGAAACTCCCCCAAAAAGAAGTTAGATTAAGAGTTTAGGTAATGAGAGAATACTTAAAAAGTCCTGTTGAGGAAGTTAAGGCAACAGGGAGGATCATAGGAGGAATAATCAGCGTGCTAGACCGCTGATTGGGCTAGTTACTCAACACCCAAAACAGACAGCTGACAAATGGATCGACTAGCCAGCGGAGGGCTGGAAAACCTATAAGACACACATGACGTTAGACACGCTGAGTAGGGTCAGCAACACGACTAGCTGAAAGAGGACTAGTGGACAACACTCATGACAGGCACGCTGATTGGTGGGGGTCAGCGACTTCAACTTGCTAATTGACAACACACATAGAATTGGATAGATGGGCTAGTTTACCACCACACGAGACGTAGACAACCGGCTGAAAGGGTCAGCACATCAACTAGCTGCTAGTGGGCTAGTTGACAGCAGACAAACTGAGATGAGTAGGGATCTTCTCAATCTTGCTGTGGTGCAGCTGCGACACAGTCTGAAATGACAAACACGGATGGGGCAGGTATCCGTGTATATATAGGGATGTGGCGGTTTGTCATTGGTTCCCTTAGTGGGAGGAAAGGAGTGTCCTTGCTTAATGGGCTGATTGAATAACAAGCAAGGCCGATTGCTGTCAGAATACCTGGAGTAGCAATAAAGTAGATATGAGCCAGGTAGTCTTGCTGATTGAACTTACGCTAAGCTTCATTGACATCAACGAAAAGCGGTCACTGAGAGCGAGTCGGTCACTTCGCCCGGCATCGTCGCGCTGTAAACAAAACACTGATTTCCGTAGCGTACTTTTTGCATCATGTCCTGTCTCCCGCACGCTCTGCCCAGGCCCCATCCCTTGCCTAAACTAGCCGGAGTATTTTCTGTTGTGAACGCAACCGAAACGGACATTCTCCGGTGGTGTGCTATATGTGTGGAAGGACAACTCCGGTTAAAGTGCGGACCTGATTCTCTGGAAAATATCTGAAAGAGGCTTTAGAGTTCATTTTGCAATTAACTTGTTCTTCCTGTTGTGAACACAAAGCACTCCAGGGTTCACATTGCATTTTACATGATATTTTTGTCCCTCCATGCTCAACATGCATCTACATACTTCCCCCATCTGCCTGCTCGAAAAACAATGGCTTGTCAGAGAGGAGTTGTTTGGTCTGAGGAAGCCAGGCACGTCTCTCCAGTTGAGCAAGCTGCAAAACACTTGTGTGGCTTGTAAGGCTACTGAACACCATTAGTTCTAGTTATTGTTACTATGGCACTGTGGTTACAGGGTCTCATCTTGTACAGAAGTCTCATCTCATTGTTATTATCATTATTATTATTGGTAGTAGTAGCAACATATTTTTGCCGTTACACTTTTTTAGCAACGCAATGTTCTTTGACATACTTGTTTCCTCATCAGTAGGCCAATGGAAAAACTTTATTTTCACAGAGAACCTTAAAGAAATGTGAATACTACTGACAGCACTGTTTTGACCAATCAAAGTTGTGTCTCAATACCATCTTGATATGACTCTGTTTCTCCACCAGAACTCTGTCGCATCGATAAGCCACTATGCCAGGATGAGAATGCCATTCTCAGCTTTGAAGCTATCCGTAGTATCCACAAGCAGATGGATGATGACGCCAACGGCAATGTAGACGTGGTAGAGACAGACGGGGTAAGTACAAGCCTAGAATGTTATCATCTATTCTACAGGTGCTCTGTTGAAGGGCATAGCCTACTTTGTATAGTCACATCATTGGGCTTTTCTCAGTCTGAAGACGCTTACAGGTATCATTACTATAATCTTTTTGTCATCTGAGGGATTCCTTGCTGAGATGGTCATGGTAAATAGGATTTGTTAATGATAGCCCTGTAATGTCCTTAACTTGCTCAGAGTAAGTGGAGGATTTGTTCCTAACATTTGCGCTGAAGTGCTCTTCTTGTTTTCTGTCAAATAATTAACCTAATTTACACTAAGTCACAGTTTGTAGCCTGCACGTAGGCTGTAGCCTTACAAATACAAATGAGCAACACATTGGCATAGGTATTCCTACATTTGCACAAACGCATTGTAAAAAAAAAAAAAAAAAAAAAAAAAAAAAAGGTTACAAGCTTATGTTTGGTCAGATTATGTAATTTTTGTAATCAGTTAGTATGTTGTGGTTTGTAATGCATTAGTCAGTTTGTTGAATTTGTTTCTTTACAGTGAACAATTGTGACCTACAGCGCAAGCACATTATTAAAAGTTGTAGCTTTAGCTTATGTCTGTTCACAATAGAGAGGAATTCTGGAACGCTTGAGAGAAGTCAGGTCTGGTGCTACACTGACGCCAGTGTGGCCTACAGCAGACAACCTGCAGTCCCTAGTTTACAGACTGAGCTCTAGTCTAGAATATGTGGTGGGGCCTTGAGGAGGCTTCCTGTGAAGCCTCATACCCGTTTGGTTCAGTATGTGGTATTTGGTTCAGGCCAGAGCAAAGCAAGCAGCCTCTTCACCACATTCGTCTCTATGCTTTTGGAGGAGGCACTTGGTGTGCTGAGACCCCTGAGGCTAAGAATCAAGTGCAGTGCAGTGAGCACTGATATCAGTAGTGGCTTTAAGCCAAGAAATTGAAAGCTGAAAACAGTTAAGAGCACTACAAGACAATGCTCCTGGTTCCTGTTGTGTTTCAGTGATTGAATAATGACGATAGGTGACCACTGTACAACTGAGGTTAGAATCTGCACCTGGCTCTTAAAAGATAAGCCCGGGGCCATGGCTATTTCACACAAAGATTTAATTTCTATTGAGCATGATATTTCACCTACAGTGCAGACCATCTTTCAGCCCTGTAGTGATACCCTCCCACACAAATCTATCAAGAAAGAACGGCATCATCGTCATCATGACTTATGACTGTCCTCCACCCATGTTGCATGAGTTGGTTTATGTGGGGGCGCAAGTTGTTATGTAGCCAAGATTTTCCTTTCCTCCGTAAGCTAGCCTACAACATAATGGGCATCCAGTAATGAGGTTTCCATTGGCCAAGGTTTGACCACCAAGTACAATGTTACACATAAAACATTACAATATGTGTGAATGAAATTGTGCTTGTTGGAGAATGTTTCTGTGTATTGACTGGGAAAAACATTGCAGGTGAGATTAGAATCCAGACTACCATTCATTTAGCATACACTTTGCCATGTGTCATATGCCATGTTATTGCATACAATATGTATCTGCCTCTTAACCCTTGGTGTCTTTATATACAGTACTGTGCAAAAGTGTTAGGCACATGTAGCGAAGCGAAGATGCTTTCAAAAATAATGAAATGAAAAGTTTCTAAATATTAAAACATTTTAAGAGCAGTTATGTAAAAGATAACAGAAAACAAAAAAATAAGACCAAAGACCAAATTTATATTAAAATAAAAATCTAGGGTG
The DNA here is from genome assembly GCA_900660455.1 of Gephyroberyx darwinii. Classification (NCBI taxonomy): domain Eukaryota; kingdom Metazoa; phylum Chordata; class Actinopteri; order Trachichthyiformes; family Trachichthyidae; genus Gephyroberyx; species Gephyroberyx darwinii. The sequence goes on along the minus strand of CABFOQ010046294.1, from coordinate 23,595 downwards.
CCTAAGAATAAATGCACCTGTGAACATTTGTCGTGATTGCTCCAAATTATCTGCCCATACAGTCCTGTATTTGGCATGTGTGGCTAGTTTGTAAAGTACAATGGCAATGTGTTTTCCTGCAGGAACAAGTGCATGGTAAATGGTGAAAATCAGTCCCAAAACGGACTTGTGATGGTACACAATTGCTTGAATATTGGTTTAGACATTTGGAAGTGATTAAGACACATCATTTCAGTGAACCTAGGAATGACCACAGGTCAAAAGTGTCTACAGTGCTGCCTTTGCCTTTGGATGGCACATGATGGTGTGACACCCATGGATCATTAAATGTTGTTGTTGGAAGGTTTGATTCTTGCAGTGATGTATCAGAACAAACACATGGAGGCTAGATTCTAGAAACAAAGACTCCTTTCTTGGAACTATGGCATAGACTAGCTGTCAGTAGTGCTATCTCGATTTTTGTGCTCAATAAATGTGGAAAAAGTAGGTAGTGGGTAAATATTGAATAAGTAAAGGGAAGCCTGGCTAATGTCAGTACAAGTGTATCAACAAAACAGACTCTCAAGACAGTCCAACCTCTCTCCAGTGCTCAGTGTCACAAAACCTATACCTTGGTTTTCACAAGCTTTAGGCTTTTTTTGTTTTAATAATGTCACTGTCCTCCACATATGTTACATGTAGAATAACGTGTGAAGAAGGAATTGTGTGCTATTGCAGGCCATTAAATCTTTAGTGGAAAATCTTATGCATATTCTCAAATGTTAACATAACGTATTGTATAGTCAAGATATTCATAGTGTTTTATGGTCCTTTCACAGTGAGTGAGGCAAATGCATACATGGCCACCTGAATTGCCTTGTATGCTAGATCCATAATTAACCTACATGTTTCTGTGCCATAAAACTGCTCATGCTGCTCTGTGCTCACAATAAATCCAAGCCAGTCTACAGCAAGCTTGCAAAATCGATTGAAAATGTAGTCTATGTGGTCCTGGGCTTTCAACCATGCTGCACATTGTTATTCAATCTGCCACTATTGAACAGAACAACTATGTTGTTTAGGATGTGTGCATTGACTTTGGGCTGATATGGTTTGATTCCTTATAAAAAAGTAGAACTAAAGCATTCCACTGAGTAGTGCACTCTCATTCACCACAACTATGCAGCAGGCACAGAGAACTGTGAGTCTGAGGTCAGTAAGATCAACATCAAATATCTGTTGGAAGATGAAAGAAAGAAATAAGAAAGAAATACAGAAACTGTCCCTCAGGCTTATATAATATTGATCATCTTTGTAACCAGTCTATCAAAAATCCCTGTCATTCTGCAGTTTCTAAGGGAGGATCTGAACTACCATGATCCCAAGGCCAAGCACAACAGTTTCCATGGGGATGACCAGTTCATCAGTGTGGAGGACTTGTGGAACGCATGGAAAGGCTCTGAAGGTACTGCATGAAAGCATCTCTTTTTCCACTGAAGGCCAAACCGCAACTTCACAAACCTCCCTCTCCTAGGCAGATTTTGCTCTTTGCATCTTTTTTTTTCATGAATGAGTCTGCGTTGCAGGCTGCGACTTTCACTCTGCACACTGTGGTCTTCTTTGGTATGCTCTGCCCATCCTTCTTGTTTGATGATGCGTCGATGCTGATGTTTTTTGTTGTGCTTTTAATAAAACACTATATTGACGCTCCTTGTTTGACTGCCAGTCCTCGGAGACTGCAGTGTTTCTGTTAGCCATCAAATTGGAGTTGCCATGACTGAAAGACAAGGGTGGGTCACAGTTTACCCTGCTTAACCTTCTCACTCGCCTAACAGTGGAACAAGGCAGTTGACCAGCTGGCATGTCAGAATTGTCAAGCAAAGTACAGACCACTTATCAGCGCCAGCCTTCTGGCAGAGTGGCATCATTGAATCCGTCAACACAAAATTCACACACTCACTCACTTCTGCCTATCTGTTTGGCTAGCCTATCATGTACTCTGTAAGAGTAGTTTTCATGACATTTCCGCACCCTTTTTTTAGCCTCCCTTCTCTCTCCCTTTTTTGCTCATGGTTCTGTCTGACTTACCCCGCATTGCACCTTCTGTTCAGTGCTCAGGAGGTTCCTAGCCAGGAAACTAGGTCTTTGTTCAGGCCAGCAGAATGCAGCACATTATCGCAGGCAACCCCGACTGACTCTCTCCCAGGAGCAGTTTGGAGCGGATTTCCCTTTCCCTATTTTTATTGAGAGCAAGCCAGTGTATTTATGCTATAATGGGAGATAACTCTTAGCTGATTTGGGTGCACACGGTCATAAAATATTGAATTGAATCACAGATGTCTGTCTCAACTCTCAGGTTGCATACTCTGTTATGGAGCTGTATTGAATATTGTCTATACTCTATAGAATATTGTAGCTGTCAGGTGAAAGAGAATTAATTAGTACTTTGTAAGTAAGTTTCTTTTTCCCCCTTCAGTGTATAATTGGACGGTGGATGAGGTTGTGGAGTGGCTCATCACCTATGTGGAACTGCCACAGTATGTGGAAGCCTTTCGCAAGATGCATTTTAACGGAAGTGTCATGCCAAGGTAAGTTGTATTCCCTATACAATGTTAATATTTGTGCAGTCCACCAAGACAATTTTTGTTTTGGATTAAAATAAATCCATGTTAAATTTGTTCATGGTTAGACAGGCTCACCTTCTTATCTTCACTTCACCATACCAAACCATAGCGCTTCCTTTTTTGCTTTCTGTCTGCCCCCCAGTGAATGGACATAACCTCAGATATAATGATATTGTGTGACAACTAGGTCTCTTACCTGGCAGTGTCTATTACCTACTTAAATAATAGATTAGGCCTATAGATGCATATTGACAAATATAAAGCAGTATGAGTTTATTATGTGAAGCCGTTAATGTAGACAAATTGCTTTTTCATTTTACCCTTTTTTGGCTTTTCTATCTGAAATTAGGCTGTAGTTGTATTTCCAAATTTGAAGATCATGGGGTAGATAAGACAGTTGTAAACAGGAAACGAAATTGGTATGTATATAGATAAAGTCCTATTGATTCTCATCTCTAGTTGCATCCCTTCAAAGGTGAGATTCTACTGAGGCACAAAAAACAATCCTAAACACAAGAAATGCCATGGTAAATGTGTCAGGCTGATGGGAGTAAAAAAATTCACATATTACTGTGAATTACATTAACTATTTGCAGTTCAGCTCTTCCTGGTTGCAAAACCACCGTGTCCCTGTTCTTTTTCAGGCTTGCTTTGAAGAATGCTACTCTGACAGTGTCTATTCTGAAGATGCTGGATCGCAGCCATGTACAGAAGTTGCAGCTCAAATCTTTGGACACTGTACTGTTTGGAGCCCCACTGAGTAAGTGATGTTTTTCGTACCTGTTGTAACACAAACAATTGATCAGAAGGGAGATTCAACTGAACGTGATGTCTGAGTAAGTTAAGGAGCCTTGTAAAAAGTTTCATACTGAGATCATTGTCTTTATTTTGAGAAAAATAGAGCATCAGCGGTTAGGATTCACAGTACGCACAGTGGAGCTTCACCTAGTGTGGCTTGTGTAATACTCCTCTTGATCTTATCACAAGGGCTATGCAGGTGAGCAGGCAACAAACAGGTTACAACATTTTTGTTGTAACCTGGCCATCTGTTAGCAAGGCCATTGCAGATTTCTAGTTTCAAGACATTGAGGAAGAAGTTAGACAAAGAGCTGCATGTTTTTTTGCAAGCAAAACTAGCTGCATACAGCAATATGGCCATGAGCAAAATTTCCCCTCTGCTTTTAATTAATTTTCATAAGGGTAACGACGACCTATTTCAAAATGCATGCCATGTCATTCACTTTAACATCAGTGAACAACAAAACTAGTATCTTGCATAAAATTAGAGAGGTCATTGTTGCCCCATGACAATGCATTAATTTGGTGCTAGTGGTGGCTAATGTGCATGTTGTTCATTGACTCATAACAGAACCAAACCATGCATTCCAGTTGTACTTTAGTTTACACCCCAGCTAAAATATCTGTCACTTGGAAAAGTATTGCCAATTGTCCAGTCCACAAGACCAGCTCTGCCAGTTTGAGGGAACGAGGAAGTGAGCTGAGGTGAGACCAGGCTGTATTCTAGACAGAGACACACACACTGAGACAAATAAACACACCACTCCTCCTCTCACCCTCCTCCACCATCACCACTCCAGTCTGCAGCTATAGAATGTGAGCTTTCAGGTTTTCCTTCAGGTTTTTTCCTTAGTCATGTGAACTTTGCCCTAATGTCGTAACATTATCACATTTGACTGGGTGTGCCTCAGCAGACATGGCTCCATGCATTGCAGAAATACAATGAAAGTTGAACTGTTTTGCCCTAGGCTGATGGGGGTATATCATGCTGCAACAAGCTACTATATTGCTGTTGGAGACCTCTTTTGTAGTACCTTTTTTTTAATACTTACAATGTTGACATGAGAGAAGCTGTTACCAGAATGACCAAAATGCTCAGTTTTTTCATGTATTTATTGTGGACAACTTGAAGCATGACAAGTCTATCCTGGTGTTTTGCACTGTTAGGCCTAGACGTAGGGAGAATTGCAGTCTAGGGCTTATGTAATTGCACAAAATATTAATGTTGCCCAGGGCTCTCTCTAGCTTTGAACTTCTATCGACTATCTTTACTGGAGCAAGAGTAGGGTTTACTTTGCAGATGGGTAAAAAGAGGAAGGTTGCATATTTTGAAGAGGAGAGCTGATGAAAATAAAGATATGTAAACCATTGTTTATAGGAATAGGAAAATTAATGAACCATCATAGAAAGTGAGCAGTTACAAAGGAAAGTAACTGCTGAGCGGAAGTGTGTGTAACGGTCTGTTTCTGGCATGTGTCATTCTGCATGTGTTTTGTTAAAGATTTCCACCTCAAGGAAGACATTAAAGAGGGCTGTCTGGCTTTGACAGCCTTTCAAAGCCAGGGAGGTCTTACTAATAGACACAGAGACTGACTGGATATAGCAGCAGCAGCATTTTAAGACACATCTCACAATGGATTGATCCTAATCTGCCTCAGAAGTGGACACTTGTGTAATCGTTAACACCATTTCACCAAATTGGGCCCATTTACTGCTTTGTTTGTGACTCATTTTCCACAAAATGGAGCTGTTCACCACAGGCATAATAGAATGAACACATTTGAGTCTAGTCATTCCCAGTGTAATGGTTAATTAAATGTCACTTTGGACTGACATTCTTAAAAGGCAGTGATGCAGTATTTATGAAGCAGCAAATTACATAGACTAGACTTGGGCAATAACAGAAAAGGCCAGCTAGTGTGTAGCCTGTTTTGAACAGATAATGTTGTATCTGCAGTACTTAGACAAGCACTAGGAATAGTCTAGCATCAGGAACCTATTTCATATGACTTCAGGGATGCAAGATATTTCCTTTGAATTGGGTGTGTTGGATCCCAGTGCAGACCCAATGTAAATTGAGCATGAATGCTTTTCAGGCAGATGTCATGACCACATATTTGAGAGTTGTGCTCTTGCAGATGGGAAGGGATTGTCCACTTCTGATGCACTTTAGTAAGTATAGCCTAAGCCTAGTTATCTCTCCACTGTGTGGTCTTCTGGATTCTATAGGATTGATAAGAGACAGGCCCATAGCTGTACTGACAGTCCAAGTTCATTTGGCTCTGACTGATCTGTGTTTGTTTTGGACTGTGTAATCAAGGCTACAGGAATATACACAGCCCTCCTGGCTGATCACTGAGCACAACTATTAAAGGCCTAGTAATGTTCCTATTATGCTACATTGGGCTTATGGAAACGGAGCTGTGTGCCATGGTGGTGATGTGAATGTGACTGAGGCAGGACTTGGTTCCTTGTAAATAACAGGCAGCAGTACAGGAATTAGTTTTCCAGGCTCTTTTTCTTAGTTGGCATGTCAAATCCATAGTCCTTGGTCTTATCTAAAGAGAAAGCATGCAGTGTTTGTTGAAATCTTATTTCCTCACACACCCATTGCAAGTTTGAAAGAAAAATCAACCAAAATAGTGAATGGGATTTCTGTTTGATATTGAAGTTAATTGAAAATTTTCAAGTAAAGCCAAAAAAAGTTGATCGATTTTGTATGTGCTGTGTTTTTATTTGAGGGTGCAAATACTAACCTTGTGAGATAATGGCACAAAAAACTATCAGCTTCTTAGACTGACAGTGGGGGTGCTGCTTTTAGTAACACAAGCACACAAGTACGAATTATTAACTGAGAAGAAGTTAGCATAGCAAGTTAGTATTGGAAGCAACAGGGAAGTCACATATATTTTGTGCAGAGATCAACTTCCAAAATGACCTGACTCGCAAGGCTATTAAATCCAGGCTCTGGAAATTTTTACATAATAGTGAAACTTTCTAACTTGACTAATGACAAAACGATGAGACTTATGTCCTAAGTTGATTCTGGGTTGAATTTTCCTTTTTTAAATGGCTTTTGTAATAGCTGTCCATGCTTGAAAGATGATCTGAATCTCATCTGAGGCTTTGTGGCTAATTATAAATGAGACGGTTGCTGCCTGGCTGACTGTGACTGTTAGGAATTAAACAGCTATGAATCCCTTAGGATGACAACATGACAGAGGACACTCACACCGCACTCACAACTGCTCAGAGGACAAGAAGGACAAGAGCTAGGGTTTGATTCATCACCTCTCCCGTGTGTTAAGCTGGCTTTATTGTGGTCTTTTGGACAAGGGCCCCTTCACCCCAAACTGAGCTTGTACTACCAACTCTCTTCTATTTGTCACTTCACAACAGTCACAGAATGAGTAGGCTATGTTTAAACTGCCAGTTTGTTCATGGTTAGACAGGCTCACCTTATTATCTTAATATATCACCATACTAAAACATATCTCTTTGTTTTTTGCTTTCTGTCTCCCCCCAGTGAATAGACATAACCACTTGAAGGATTTCATGCTGGTAGTGTCGATAGTCATTGGCATGGGAGGCTGCTGGTTTGCCTACATCCAGAACCGCTATTCTAAGGACCACATGAAGAAGATGATGACAGACCTGGAGGGCCTCCAGAGAGCTGAGCAGAGTCTGCATGATCTACAACAGAAGTGAGGGTTTTTCCCACCACCCACAGGACAAAATATGTTCTGCAGCTGCTTCTGGCTATACTTCTGGTAGAATGTTATTATGCACACACATGATTTGCTTTGCATTTTTACGTTGAACACAATACTCAATATAGAACAGCTTCACATTAGAAAATTGAACACTGTATACTTATCATCCTCTTGTCTAGGGATGGATCCCTAACCCTAACCCTATCATTCACTCGTCTACTGGTCTTCTAAGTCAGTAAACTCAGTAGTTACAGTAGTAGAAATTGGCAGCGGTGTCAATTCTACTAGTGATTCTTAATGCGACATGTAGAGGTCAGACGCACATGCCACTTAGGTTCCAGAAGAATTTTCCTTATGTTTAGACTGGCAATATTAAATATTATCCCCAAGAAACTTTAGTGTGCAAACCTTAATATATAGTCATGTTCTTGTGGCAACTTTCGCAACACTGTAGTGCTTGCATGTACAGAGGACCATTCTTCAGAAACAGGAAGTGAAAGATAGTGGGATCACCAAAGACTGGGCTGTAATTCATTGTCCAGTCTCTTGACAGGTTGCCCACCAGTTCCTCATTCTTAAAATTGTGTAAATTTGTGGAAACTTCCATATTCACAAAATATAGACAAGCTTCCTGCATCAGTTGCAAATTGAAACAGTCTTCATCACAATCCTGTCACCCAATTGCCATATTACAGACAGTGAAATAAGGAATATGTCTTTTTCACCCGTTGCCCTGAGACATACACACACACATAACTCTCACATGCATACGTATGTGTATACGTATGTGTATACGTATATGTATACGTATGTGTATGTGTATATGTAAGCAGGCAGTTTACAATACAACACACAACGTATCCCTTTGCTTTGATAATTATGAAATTTACAATAGAACACAAAAATGTTTTAATTTACTGCTAAATTCACAATGGGCCCGACGTGTGCCCCACTCAACCGATTCCAACCCTGGAGTTACTTGTGGGGATATGTGGCCTCCTGCAAGATGTACCCTTAAGGTGATGAATATGTAGGTCCAGATGTCCATCTTCACATTATACGTGGATTCTGACTCTGTCTTAAGTCCATTAGCATGCACCTTTCTTTACACACCAAAAACCCTGCAGTATGTTGAGCGCTCCTGCCAGTTTCTTGACGTAAAATAAGACATCTGCCTACTAATAAATGCCAAATACATCTAATAGATACATCTACATTGCAATTAATTGCGTTGTTCAATACTGTTCAATACTGTATGCTCGAAGGGCCAGCCCTTTGAACCCCGTTCTGTGGCCAAGAGACATTAAGAGGCATCAGGCCACTGCAGGAATATAGACTCAGTGTGATTAAAAACATATGGTGTAAAATCAATAGTGCAATAGAGGGCAAAACAATTATATGCAATAACTAGTATCATTAAAATTAAAGGTCAAAAAACACTTGTGACTATCTTGGTCCACTTAATCCCTCATGGAATGCTTGGAATGTGCTTTTATGCATGCACTGTCTCCTCGTGTTCCTCTGACCCATTACACACGGATAGGGCCTAGATCATTGAGATGTGCTATCTTTTGAATAATGATTTGCACAGCCTGATGTGTGTTACTCCAGGTAACAGGTGCTGTATCAACCGGATAGCGAATGGGAATATCTGTACCTCTGGCCAGACACTGTTGCACAAAAATGTTCAATCAAGGGCAGATTCCATCCTGTTGTGGCCTTTCCAAACATTATAGGCTCCATATATCATGTGACGATCAGGGTGCAGAGCGCACAACTTTGTGGGTACAGTGCAACCAGGGAGTGGAAAGTATGTCTGTTTTGCCCGTTAACCAAAAGGCCCATTCACGGCTCCATGGGGACAAGCCAGGGCCATCAGCCTGTCAGGTCAGTGTAAGTGGCTTTAAACTGCAGTCAGTTGTGAACATGACGTGACATCTGCCAATGTCAACTTTGACGTGACATCAGACATTTCCTTCCTGTAAAGCTAGGATAGACTAGCTAGCCTTTCTCCTATATCTTTGACACGCATCTTAAATAAAGGCCAAACATTGTAAGCAGTATCAGTAGACCCTTCCTGTATCTGGAATGTACTGATTTAAAGTGGCTGCACATAGCTTGCGCATTGTATTACTGTTTTAGGCTGGTCATTATAACAATGTGAGTATAGTCTTAGAGCAGATTATTGATGTATCATAACCTCAGACAGACGCTGCATTATATCCAGTATCCTCTGTTGAGTAAGAGCTCAGAGAAAGGAATGGAAAACCAATTGCCCTGTGCCTTCTGCAAAGCTGCAAGTGGCATTCCTTGTTTAAGCATTTATAGCCTGTTTCCCATAAAGTAGAATAATGTGTCTTATAAAGCAGAATACTTTGAAGTGCTAATTAATTTTACTGAAGAACTGCTGTAGTTTGTGTATCCATAATTGATATGCAGTGTTTTACATTGTTTGGAAGTAATCGAAAGCTGGAATTAATCAAGCTTACCTATGTATTCATTGCCAAAATCAGATCCCTATATCTGCTGCAGTCTGCACTGGAACTGTGGGGGTACTGTAAAGCATACATTACACAGTAGGTTACTGTGGCTGAGACTGCAACAGTACTCTTACAGTATGTTTTGGGAACTGGGGGCGGAGTGCCCTCTGTGTCTATTGCCATGCCTTTCCTCCTGATCCCTACTGCCAGCTGCTCTCTTTCCAGACCTTCAAGCAGATCCTGTGGCAGTATCAAATGGCCTGGCCCAGCCATGGCCTCGCTGTTGAGAGACAGTGGGAGGAGGCTTTGACTGGAGCTGGATTTCTGGGGTACCTTTTACAACGTGGTCTGGCCCAGTCACCGTCTTACTGTTGGAAGATGGTGTTAAGCATGACTGCTTAACATGTCAGCTCTAGTTCTATTTCTATGGGGTGTGGCATACAGACATCCAGGGCAAGGACAGTCAACTCCTAGACAGTAACGTTGCATGTTTAATAGGCGGTGTCTTCTTACACAAAATGCATCACTCAGGCAGGTTACTTAAATACAAATGCCATATTGTTAGTGTATAAAAAAAACATCTGCAGAGACATTGTTCTTGAGTCCTGCGGACCCTGCAATGCAGAGCAACTGAAACAGCAATTTGGCCTCTTTGCAGAGCTGGGGATCGTAGCCCTGCCAGTGCTTTTGAATTTTAGCTGGAGAATGGTAGAGGTCAGGGTCGAAAGCATTAGCAGGGTTGTCCACTGCCCACATTTTCCACATCCAGCCTTCTGGATCACCTTTCACTGGGCCTCTGCACTTCTCTACCACCTCTACTGTTGTCAGTCTGACAGGAGGAGACTACTGCGCCCTAGTGACTAAAAACAATATTGCTCTGACTCTTTTTGCCTGTCTGATGCCCTACAATTTCAGTACATCTCTTTACATTGCATCTGTATTTTATATGGCTGTACAGACATGATTTTGACTAGATGAGGCGGCTGTGGCTCAGTGCAAGTGGCTCTAGAGCAGGTTGTCCACTGATCACAAGGTTGGCGGTTCGATCCCCAGCTCCTCCTGTCCACATGTCGATGTCCTTGGGCAAGACACTGAACCCCAAATTGCTCCCGATGGTCAGGCCAGCACCTTGCATGGTAGCTCACTGCCATCGGTGTGTGAGTGTGTGTGTGTGTGGATGGGTGAATGAGAGGCATAGATTGTAAAGCGCTTTGGATAAAAGCACTATATAAATGCAGCCATTTACCATTTAGGCTTTAGGACTTGAAACCAATTCCAGCTGAGCTTTTCTCAGTGGTTTTCTCACAGCACACAGTTTATGTATGTTTGTATTATCTATAGCATCTTTGGCACTTATTAAGTTCAATAAGTCTTGAAGTGTGCATATATGGTAAAACTGAAAAATAGTACCTTATGAGGTGATTGAAGATGGTGATTCTTATGTTAGAATACATTTATGATGACATATTTTTACGATTCAAAATTGCTCAGTTACTCAGTGTGTCTTGGGACAGACAAGTTTACAATGCAGTGTATCTGAGCATAAATGATTATGTCATGCATGGCAAATCCAAAGTAGACCTTTTTATTTTTATGGGTGGGTCTAAGAATATCCCATACACAAGCCACCACATATATGTTCAGGGTTACTACAGGAGCGTCAGATAGTCCGCTGCACTGTTCTAAAAGTGAATGCTGACAACTGTGTCACTGTGCCCTCATTCTTGGCTCATTCTGATGTCAGTTTACTGTGAGCGCCCTGGCAGCTGACCATGGCCCTTTGCGTTCTACACATTAGCCATTGTTTCCGGTGATGCACTGCTGATGCAAGTCCTACATTCCTTACTCTTACATAGCATTCACATGCTTACATGTCATGCTTGGCCATAGAACAAGACAGCAGCATTTCCCCGAGTGTATGTTCTTTGTTCTTTTCAAATAATGGAATTAACACACTTAACGCCTGGCAGTGAAAACTCATGTAGCACTATAATAAAATGTTAGTCACTTACAGAAGTCCCTGTTGAGTCATGGTTGCCCATGGTTGTCCTCCATGTCCTCAGGCTGCAGATAGCCCAGGAGGAGCACCGTACAGTAGAGGTGGAGAAGGTGAACCTGGAGCAGAAGCTGAGGGATGAGATCAACTCGGCCAAGCAGGAGGCCCAGCGACTCAAGGAGCTGCGCGAAGGCACAGAGAATGAGCTGAGTCGGCAGACATATGCAGAGGAAGAACTAGAACAGGTACTGTATGGCAGAGTGGTAAATATGAGTTACACATGAAGTTGTGCTTCTCCCATAAGTAAGCAGATGAATAAAACATGAGAGGCTGTAGTTGAAAATGTTTTTAGTTCAGTACAAAGGAGAAGCATTACCATTGTTCATATCTAGAGAAGAGTATAAACACTTAGAGTGAGTGAGTAGTATGTATCAATTTCCATGGAGGCAGCTGTACAGTATGTTTAGATTTGTCAGATTCAGATTGGCTATGGTATAAATACACCCACTAAACTCTTTGTCCATTAGGGACTTGGCAGAAAAAGCTGAGCACAGCCCACACAAGTAAGCAGGGGGCACACACATAGAGTGTTTACTTAGCTTCCAAGGACTATCACAATGATCTAATGCAGACACCTGTGTCACTCTTTGATTAAAACAAAATGCAGTCAGTAATTTCATTCATTTCATCTCTTGTCTTCTGCAAGAGACTATGCACAGATGGTTGACCCTGTTAAATGGCACATTTATTCAGTACTGTTAGACCCCCTCAATAGTTGTCAAAATGTAAAACTACGAATCTTCACACCTTAGCTGGAAAACTTCACATAACTACTTCTTCTTCTTCACATATTGTGAAAGAATTATACGTCATTGTGGGACTGTACACAGTCTGTACTTGTATCTATCTATATTTTGGCATTTGTTATAGGTGCGCATGGCTCTGAAGAAGGCAGAAAAGGAGTTGGAGTCTCGGAGTAGCTGGTCACCCCCGGAATCGCTTCAGAAGTGGCTGCAGCTCACCCATGAGGTGGAGGTGCAGTACTACAACATCAAGAAGCAGAATGCAGAACGGCAGCTACTGGTGGCCAAAGAAGGGGTAAGCCTGTAAAACTAAAGTGGAATACCACTCAGTTTAAGAATTATTGTCACTCCCATGATGTAGAACAGTCAAATTCATATTTGTGAATGATATTTCAAAACAACTGAGCCAGAAAACAGAACTAAGACTTTAAACTAGGTTTTCAGCACAACATAAATGTGGAGCTGGAGCAGTAAAGTTTACTGTTTTTTCAAGTTTATTGTCACGTACTAGTTAACAATGCATGCGTCATTACCAGTTGTGAAATTCTTGTCCTCCGGGTCAACTCAACTTAACATAGTAGTAAAAAAGTCAAATAAGTAAAAAAAAAAAAAAAGGGTAATAAAACAGTAAGAGAGCATCTAGGGGTATGTTCTGCAGATACGAGGGTACATTTTTCAGCTCTTAACTGTTAACGATACTATAAAATAGATCCCATTCAGATTGAAACATTCAGTGTGTCTCCTAAAATAGCTTTCCATTCACTGTAGGCTATCTGGGCTGCTTTATACATTTTTATGACTTCAAAGTTTCAAGTCTTAGTTGGTTGTTTGAGTTTTAGTACTCTAGATTCTGGCCTTCCGAGAGAGCTGTTAATAAAATTGAATGGACTGTCATAGATCATGAGAAAAAGATGCTGATTGTTAAATTGAGTGAGATTCTGTCTTAACATAGTGTGTGGATAATAACGGCAATAGAACAGAAATTTATATTCAGTCTTATGTTTTCACAGGCAGAGAAGATAAAGAAAAAGAGGAACACCCTCTTTGGGACTTTCCATGTGGCTCACAGCTCCTCCCTTGATGATGTGGACCACAAAATCTTGGCAGCAAAGTAAATCTTAGATTGTAGCTACCTAATTTCTTGCTATCCCTTCCCCGCTCTTTTGACCAGCTAGAACTGTTTTATAGATCAAATCATCTTAGGAAACAAATCTTTCACTTTGTGGAAACACAGTTTCATCAAACACAGTTGGCATCTTAAAGCAAACATACCCCATTTCCATCCCAAAATTAGATCTATCCATTGTGTGGTTTTTTTTAATGATAATCCCAGTTCCACACATGTATAAGGAATACTTTATTTCACAAAAGTCACTTCTATCAGCCACTCAATCAAAAGCTGCCACCTGGCCAAACTGGCACAAAACTGAATTGTAGTCTGAGGCTACAGCATGATCCATCAGGGTGAGAAATTGGACAGCTGCATTCCAGTGTCATGTGGCTTTGATTTCTCAAAAAGTGCAATGTTAGACAAATACACAAAGAATAATAACTTAAAGATCCTATGTGCAGGATTATGTCATTAATGTTTTGCTGTGAATTTCATTTTACTCACATTCAAGGAAGAACAATTCGCAAAATGATCTTGTTTGTGCTCTCATTTTGTCCAACTGGACAACAGCCTTACTTACAAGTGACAATGACAAGTACAGAGCACCTGAACCTGGCTATTTTTAAGATACGATATTGTGATTATTAATTCAGAATATTACAGTACATGAAGTAAAACATCACAGTACACTGTTGCCTCACCAAAGTCTAGCATGGCTACATCCCTGCCTCCTTACAGCTACTTGATATGGTTTGTTCCCCACTCTAATTCTCAAAATCCAGTTGATTTTTGAGACTTGGACCAATACCTTACATTTAAAGATGATTCTTTGTAAGATGGACATGTTTTTTTGATACCTATTTGTAAATAAACTGAACAGCCTACAGAATTTACTCGTTATTTAATCCCATTTGGATATTGTGTCTCTATCATGCATTGCTAATAATTTCCAAGCCTGTAAGTGTCTATTCTTCTTCATGTATTTCTCCTACTCCTTTCTCTTCTGCAGACAAGCCCTGGGTGAGGTGACCGCTGCTCTTAGGGAGAGGCTGCATCGCTGGCAGCAGATAGAGATCCTCACAGGTTTTACCATTGTCAACAACCCAGGTCTGCCTTCACTGACCTCTTCCCTGAATCTTGACCCCAGTTTCCTGGGTGGTAGAGCTACACCTCAGCATTTCATCATGTCTGACGACATGGACGACATGGATGAGGATATCATGCCACATGGAACTCTGCAATGTAAGAGTTCGTCCGAATCTGTCGGCCATACTGTGGGGCATAGTAAACACACCCCTAAACACACCAAGGCCCTGCTGGGGAAATCCAAAAATCAGACCACATAAGAATTCTCATGCTACAATTACCTGAATTTGTCATTGTTGCCTCCCCGTTGATGGAGGGATTGAGGGGCACATGTCTGTAATTGAATGAATGTTGTTATAAAAATGTGTGTATATATAACTTGTAATTTCCAAAAACGTTTTTTTTACACACATATCCAGTTGAGTGTCTTTTGTTTAATGTTCTTCCATTCTGGATAAAAGTGTTTGCTGGACTCTCAGTCAAGGATGGAGACTGAATAATCCTGTGCAAAATGACTGTGCTCTGGAAATGAAACTTTGAAAAAATATACTTGTTAATGAGACCAGGTTTTTGTGCTGACACATTTGTAGTTGTTGTGTCTTTATATGTGGTATATGACCCTGCAACTGAAGTGAACATGGTTTATGTAAAGAATACTCAATTACCCCCTCATCGGGAACTGAATTTCTTTTATTTGAATCCATATTTTGGATGAGATATAATGCAACTATTCAATACATAAAAGCTGCCCCTTGGTTTATAAAATGTTTCTATAGTAAACTAGATGTGTCATTTCTATCACAGAATAACTAACAAATAACTCATCTTCCACATCTTCCACATATTTGGCCCAGACAGCTCAGTCAGTAGACCATGAGACTCTCAGTCTCAGGGTTGTGGGTTCGATCCCCACATAGTGTCAATTATCACCTTTGTAAGTCTCTTTGGATAAAAGAGTCTGCTAAATGACTGTAATGTAATATCTTTGGCTTAGCAAAAAAATCAAATGTCTGGAGACTATAATGTTATGTAGCCTTTGCTGTTGTGGGCTATATTTGGATTCTTATTATGGCAGACAGAAGCTGTGACTAACTGCAGAGGAAAGTTGTACTGCTGAATCACTTTGCGACTGCAGTAGAGAGTAAGTCTTTTAAACCACATTAATTACACTCCCGATCTCACTCCCCTCTCTCCCTCCACTACCTTTCTGGCCTTTGGCTCCCACTGCTGTGTCATTGGCCCAACTACAGATGCCACCTGGCTGTTGGAACGCCGAGCCAGTGACCTGTGGTCCGTCGGTTCGGACTGTCAGCCCCTGTGGAAATATTCTGGTTGGCCATTTATTCATGCCCCAGTTCCGTCCTCAGTCTGACATCCCTGTCTCTCACCTTGAGTCAAAGACACACGGAGAAACAAACATTGTTTTTAATTGGACAGTACCCAGCTGAAAGGGAAAACTAACTCCATGCCGAGCTTATCCAAAACACCCCTGACCTTGTCTTCAGCTGCTTGCTTTCCAGATTGACTCCCGTTGTTAATCTACCCACCGCCCAATGCACTCCTGCTTTTTTTTCCTCATCAGTGATTTGTCACACAATGTTCTGTTGTTTGGCACTGCCCATTATAAAAGGGATATGTTTTATATAATGTGACAGTCCTTTATTGAATCTCTCCCTGTAGAGGCACTTTGTCTGTGGTGCTATGTTTATTTGACTTTGTAGTGCCATTGCTATTGTTCTCTCCTTTTGTTTACTTTGTCCCTACAATGCAGTGGGATGGATGAGACAGAAGTGTTGGGATTTTAACCTTGTGCAATAATGATGTGCAGGACAAAAGCAAAATAATAACATGGGCTTTGTCTATGAGACTTAACATTGTACCAGGAGGTTGTAATTAATTTGTGTCAAGGATTGCTATCCTGACACAAATTCATCCCAACACCTGAAAATCTTTCCACTAATCTCCCAGACTATTTCCCTTTATATTCTTGTCCATCAGATTACACATTAATT
Organism: Gephyroberyx darwinii; assembly: GCA_900660455.1. NCBI lineage: Eukaryota > Metazoa > Chordata > Actinopteri > Trachichthyiformes > Trachichthyidae > Gephyroberyx > Gephyroberyx darwinii. Next base: position 6,993 of record CABFOQ010046294.1, on the reverse strand, counting down.
ACAAGTGGCTGTTGATGATACTGTTGTTTTGTGCCCACAGCTCCCAGTATGATGTCCCTGCGCCAACGCCACATTGACCCCCAGCTGGCCATGGGCTCCCAGAGGTTGGTAGAGAGTTGCCTGTTGGCAGGGCAGCAGGGAGAGGGCATCCCATATCCATCCAGGTCTAGGGCTACCTTGAGACAGTCGCGCAGCCAGTCTGTTGGGCAGTTTGAGACTCCCACTCTGCCCTCCCTTTCCTCAGCTGTCTCGCACCCCTCTCTCATTTGCACATCCGATCATAATCCTCAGTCCATGTCCTCCTTGTCTTCCTCTTCATCCTGCTTGCCCACCTCTGTGGGTGGCACCACAGCCCCTCATTCCTCCCTCATATATCACACCTCTTTCCAGCCTATGGATACCATTCCTGACGTCACCTCCTCAGATGTCACCAAAGTGAACTCCCTGTACAGCGACAGCTTCGGGTACCCCTCTGCTCTCAATTCTCCACACACATCGCATGTGCGTGGATGTTTTTCCACACTTGCTGTCAACCCATTTTTTAACACATTTATTATAGGTACTTTCTTTCAAGTGCTTTCATCATCATTCTATTGTGTCTGCGCTCTTCTTTGTTTCCATATTACTTTGGCTCACTTTCTTTAGCCTTTTCTTTTTTCAAATGTTTTTCTTTTTGCTCAAATTTCTTTGCAACTTATGGTGCTGTTTCTATCCTTATATTTATTTTACTCTCCTCTCCAACCCCTCCTAGTGTTCCAGATATAATTCTTTGCCTGCACTACTAACAAGTGTGGAGTCCCAGTGTCTAGGCTGTGCCCAGGGTGTCCATGGCTTTGCAGGTGTAGCGTAGATAAGCCCTGGCATGCAATGCGTCAAGTTAAATCCACCTGCTACTGTTCTCTCTCATTTCTTCAAACGTGTTTTATTTCCCCACAGGGACCTAAATCGCTCTGATTCAGACTCCTCCCTGTCCCTGTCCCAAGTTGGTGATCGGCTGTCTGCCTACAGCTCCAAATGCCACCTACACAAGCCCACCTCTCACATGCATGGCCCATCCACCCGTGCAGATGAGGCCGCCTCACTGCATGCCCACACCCCCAACGGGGGGAACCGTATTCATGAGGGAGGGGGTCAGGCCGAGCCAGTCCCCGACAGCCCCATACTCATGAAGAAGGCGTATGGCATCGAGAAGTCAGCCAGCCTGGGAGAGATCAACAGTCTGTCTATGTCAGAGTCCTCCCGCTCCCTCAGCCCTAACTCCACTGAACCCGACACACCGTCACCGACAGGAGGGCAGCCCGGGGCCATGGGGGCCAAAGGCAGCAGCCGCATCCCACAGCTCTCCTCCAAGAAGAGCCCCCTGGAGGAGGACAGTGGCTCAACAGGAGAAGACACAGATTCTGCTGCCAGCCGCAAGAAACACACCTTTAAGATCTTCAAGAAACAGAAGAAATAAGGGTTATGAACTATGAGCTATCAAAGCTGTTTGACTGTATTTCTTTTTGTTCTGTTTTTGTCTTTTTTTTTTTTTGTTCAATTAATGGTGAAATGATGGCAAAATTTGTTGCCGTTACATCGTTTTGTAGGTACCTACTCTGAGGAACTATGGGAGCAACCAGCTATTCAGTTCTATCTCCTTATTTGGTCAATGTTGAATATGTGGGTAATGGGTAGGTTTGTACATTGGAATGTAAAGTACTATTTATTCTGCAGGAAATGGTGCCAGTTTCTCAAAGGGAAATATGTCTCCCGGTTGGTTTTGTTTCTTGTTCTTCAATCTATATCAGTTTGCATGTCTTCACTTTTGTTTGACTGATACTAGAATGCTCTTAGTGTTTGCTTGGTTCTTGTCCTTAATCTGCTTAGACACTTGATGTTTCTTTCATTAATACCTAACCACCTAGCCTACAAACCCAAACTGAATCCACACTCCTCTCTGGCTGTTTTTAGGGATGTAGTGGCTTACTGTGGTTCCTCAAAAGTGATGAAACCACATGCTGAATAATATTATTGGATTTGCTACATTGGGTGTTACTTTTCCAACCAAGCACCTGAATACCATGTTGTATACAGTGGAGAGTTGGACATGAGATCAGTCACCCAACAAATTTACAAGCAGCACCAAAATGCAGCGTTAGAACATTTGCTAAATATTTGATTCTGAGACAAAGTGTGAGTGAGAGAGAGAGAGAGAGAGAGAGGGACTGTGAGTTAGTTGAAGTGCTTGGCTGAAAATGCTTGTGCCGTTGTAAATTAATGCACTGATCAATTTTCAGATTTAGGCGTCCTTTTGTCCTCACAGGAATGCGTGGTGAGAAAGTCATGTTTCTATTACGTAAGGATCTCATGCATTATGGGATGGGAGTGGTGTGTTAGGTGTTATCAGAAACAGGTGTCATTACCAAATGTTTAAATGTTACAAAGCTCATAAGCCCAAATCAGGGACTTTTTTTTTTCCTTTTTTTTTAATCAACTTCTGCCTGGGTGTTTTGAATTAAAAATATACTCCTTTAAAGGTGAATTGCCTGAGGTACAAGCTATATACAACAGTATATGTACAAAACCAAATATTTTTTGCAAAAACCTGCATTCAGAAAGCCTCTGTCATTTTCTCCTTAAAAAAAAACAAAAATCAATGGACATTTGTCTACTGAATGTTAACAAAATCAGTGAAACTGGGTGTGAGTTTAGCTTGGATTGCTGGGCTACTGCTATCCCCCGTATTGCTTCTGTTTTAACAATTATTTAAGTGGACATTGAATACTTCACAGCAATCAGTGTTAGTCAGTGAGGAAGGGGGGGCTGGAAAGGGCTGAAGAATCCTTGTGAGTTATGGTAATATAGCAAAGCTACATCGACAACTGTTTATATCAGAAACACAGAAACCCCTGGTCACATATACTAAGAAATAATTTTAATAAATAAAGTCAATGAAGTTCATGTGGAGATGACAGATAACAATTAAGTAAATAATTTCCCTATACTTCATTTGCTTATCATAATACAAGTTCTCCTTTTGTGGAAGATTGAATTAGTCATGATAATTGCCATCAATAAATATCCTTAAATTCTGCAAGCAGACTTTAAAGACCAAGGCAAATCATGTCAAAGTGCCAAATCACTGTTGTTGCAAAATAATTCCAATAATTATTTCTAGTGTGCTTGATCCCTCGAGCCCCTTTCACACAGAATACAAAGCCACCAATAAGGCTTCTTCAAGCAGGCTCTTCACATCTCTCTTTGAAGGGCTTTAGCTATCTACTCCAAACAATCATGGGGGTGGGGGGGGCGTATATATATTAGAATTTGAAATGCTGAATGTCTATTGGTATCTTATTAAGACCTACCAGTCTACTCAGTGGGGCTATTTGTGCAACAGTTATCCATCCACGGTATGTTTACATGTGTTACAGAATCAGGAATGGTAGCACACATTACCTTGTCCCAGAGAAGTTCTCTCTCCAGATTACCACAACAAACCGTATTGGGCCAGTTTTATTGATGGTTTAATATGAGCACAGAACTATGCATCAGTAGTTGTAGGGACTTATTGTAAGTGCTAAAGTAGTAGTGACGCCAGTACACCTAGAGTGCTCCTGATTATATCGAACAACCAAAAAGTGCTGCAAATGACACCGTCAGCCCCCCC
>CABFOQ010046292.1:0-18196 GCA_900660455.1 Gephyroberyx darwinii | reverse complement strand
GGAGGAGAGAGGGGAAAAGTGAGGCAAGGAAGAAGAAAAGGGGAGGAGTTGAGGAGGGGAAAAGGAGGAAAGGGGAGGTAAAGAGGAAGATAGAAGAAGAGGAGAGAAGAGGAGTTGGGGCAGAGTGAGGATGGATGTTTAGATGGAGACAGGATAGATGGAGACAAGCAGAGAGGAAGAAAAGTGGGAAAAGGTGTAAAAGGGAGGTCAAGAAGATGAGGGGAGAGGAAGAGTAGAAGAGGAAGGGACAGGAAGAATATGAACCAAGTTTCCCTTGGTTCCCTTGGTGGAAAAGAGGAAAGAGGAGGAACTAGGAAATGATGAGAAGAGGGAGGAGCAGGGAGGTGGCTGGAGGTCTACTCGACCCACAGGGCAGCCTCTCTATCCACAGCTCGGCATCTTGGGATTCGGAGTCACTGAACAAACAGAGCGAGAGGTTGGCAATAGATTCACTTACGCACTTTAAATCATGAACGTATACGGCTGTGAGGCTGAAGTTCAGCCGATATAATGTGATCCCATTATTTCCGCCCTCTGAGTAGACCAGCGTTATAGATTGTGCTTGTAAATGTGCAACTGATGGAAACAAAAGATATCTTGGGGGCACGTAGCCAATTTTCAGTTTCACATCTCATGGCGACACTTCTAAAGGATGAGAAACAGCTTGTAACAGCAGTATTGGGGTAGTTAGCGATGCCACAAACACATGCCATCTAACAACCAACAACTAACAACTGTGTTTTGGTATTGTGTGCTATTGTGTTAAAATGTAAAAATAAATAAATAAATAAATAAATAAAAAAACAACAGTGTTAAATGAGCTGAGGTGGATATACAGTGCCCCATTATAGATAGATAGATAGATAGATAGATAGATACTTTATTGATCCCCGGAAAGAAATTATGTCCAATTGGGTACCTATAGTCCAGGTAGGTTTTCTTAGAAGTAAATAGTCTAACTTATCTGGAGTTACTAAAAAGACAGATGCATTTTGTTTATCTATTTTCCATGTTTTGTTATTATAGCACTCGATTCAGCAGCACAAATCACCACAAATGCACTCTTTATCATTATAATAGATCAAGCACAATTACCAGTAATGTTTGGAAGCCACATCAGGGAGCATTTAGGATAAAAAACAACTGATAGTTTGATGACCTACCTCGAATAATTTATCACATTGAACAAATAATATCGGTCACTGCTCCACTTTGTCCCCAGAATTTTTGTCTTTTTTATATAAGCAAGTCTGGAAGTTTTGAGATTGACATTTAGCGCACTGACTTTGCTAGCCAAAATAGGTGCCGTTTTCTTATACGGCAAACTTCATTAAAAAATGTGCCAGTTTAACGTTGCATTGCTTATCGTTGAACGCACATACGTGACCGAGCATGGCCTTTTACCTGTCGTTGGTGTCCACTGTTAAATTCGGCATACATATAACCAACCCAGCAGCACGTTATTTCATTTCAATAAACTTTCAACTTTTATGGAGTGCTTGCAGTGCATTTTGTTGGAATAAAATTGTGGGATTAAAAGTGGAGGTTTTATTGGGGGGAAAAGTGTTTATTGGTGAGGTGGACTGAAAGCGGCGTTTAAAATTTTGTAAAAACTACATTTTCTTCCAGGTGTGTACCTTAACAAGCATTAAACTGCCAGATTTTAGAGTGAAGTTTGGTGTGACGTTCTCACCGCATGAGACAGGACGCAGTGTATCGGGACCCGGACTTTTAGTGAATTGACGCAAATCTCATAAATCATCACAAATACGTTTTGTTAGCTGTTTAGTTATTAACGGGGAAATACCGGCCACGTACTTTAACCTACCTTTTTACAGCGAACACCTGTGGTCCCGCGAGGGGTTTGGGACGCTCGCTGCTCTCCCCTCCAGCCTGAGCACGGCTCCACAGCTCGGCAACACATTCTCCGGTAATCCCCCTTCGAAACACAGCTACTCACAAACACGCCCAACTCCACAGAACGGTATTTAAATCAGTTGCGCGCGGGATTTGGCTGAAGTCTGCGTCCACAGGGAAGCCGAACAACGCGTGCCTGTCATCTTCTGCTGCGTCCCGATAACAAAGTTTCCCCGAGAAAAAAAAAACAACAACACAAAGAGCGCTTTCCAGGTGTTTGAGACTCCGGTTGGGCGAAGACACAGCTACCGTTCAGAACCGTGGGTAGGAATCCTCGGTGTCAATTACATACAGACACATCATTTTACCCGCCAAAGGACCCCTGAAACCCATTGACAAGTCTCCATCCGGCGTGAGTTGATGTATTAAAAGAGGCGCGCGCGTCTCATTGACTGACATATCCTTCTCGAAACCCCCTGTAAAAGAAGAACCAAACTCCTCACTTTTCGGTATTTCATTTCCACATGTCCCCCGCGTGTGTGTTGCGGCTTGGGTGGGCGCGGTAGGAAATGAGTAGAAATAAGCTCCCCAGTAACTTGAGGAGATTTCGGTGCACCTGAACCGGGGATGCGCGCGGCGGGTAAAATCCTAATAGGAGCGACAAGACGTTTCCGCGGCTTGCCGGGCAACAGTCCAATCACCGTGGGGTTATATTAAATGAGTCAAATGGGCATTATTATTACGGGTTCCCATGGTAGTCCATCTCGACTACACTGGCTTCCCGCAGACCCGTCGCCCTCCCGTATCCCTCTTCCACCGGATCTGAGCTGCGCCACCAGGCAGCATCAGCAGCGCACATAACACCAGAGACCTGGCAGGCTGGCTTCAGTTAGGCAAGGCATGGGTACTCGTCATACCTTAACCTAAGTGAGCCCAAAATTGATCTTGTAGTTTTAATCCTTGTAATAGAAAATAGAAAATGGTAGAAACGTGCCACCAATTCCGTTACAAATCTGGCGATTTAGTGTTGCCTTGCTTACCGGCATACATATATTACATATACACATTAATGGTAATAGACGACTTTAGACATTTTACTAAACATTAGGAGCTACTCTTGATTTCGGCATATATAAATACACCAAGAGCAGCCTAATCGGTTCGCTTTGTAACCCCACAATCTTCTCCCACCGAAATGCACCTCGACTGGCGGTAACGAGCAGTTTGATGAATATATACTATATATATATAAGTTGAAATTTTATTTAAATAACGTTAATTATATGTACGCTGAATGTACCAGCGGACGCTATCGATTCGTAATATCGCTGAAGTTGTGTTCTACCAAGTATGTATGTTCGCTGATAAGCAAGGAAATCTCAATTTGACAGATTTTTGAATGGGGTTTGGCGTGATCCGTCTCTCCAACGGCACGTTTAGATTTAAAAGTTGAAGTTGTGTTGAATAAAGTGCTGCTTAAATAAATTAAATTATATGAACACTATCAATTCGTAATAGCGCGTAAGTCGTGTTCCAGCAGCTATGTATGGACCTTTGCCAATTAAGGCCTTAATTAATTAATTGCCATATTCCCGAATGGAGTTGAAAAACAGAACGGCACGTATAATAGCCTAATATCTCCTCAGGCATCATTTATTGCTCTAGTTGTACCCATTTATATGTAAGTGGGTTTGGACGTTTTGGTGGCAAATTATAGGCTACTACTTTCTTTTTTTTTTTCTTCTTTTTTTTTTGGTATATTGGCTGAAGCTAACTAATTTAATGGCCACAGGTTTGCATGCTTTATGCAGTAGACACCACTTTCTTTTATTATAAATCACAATTTAACAAAATAATCTAAATAATAATTGCAATGAAAAATAAGTCATTAACACACTAGGATAGAAGTCAAGCTGCAGATTTGGGCATCAGCCTTAACACACAGGCGCATCCTGTATCAGACATTGCCATCTTGTGGTGTGTTTTGCATCCTGTTAAAAAATGATCTTGGACAGAATTTCACTCATCACTTGATGTGGGGGTTTGGATCAAATGACCAGGTAGCTTACTTTAACACACCATTCCACGATTTACACACGTCCTTCATTAGATAATCTTCTATTTTCTAACTGCTGCCTGCTGTCTGTTTAAGACACACATGCACTCTTACTCCTTTCAATGTAATTTCAATTTCAAGTGATCTATCGCTTTCATTTAAAGAGCAACCTAAAAAAAATGCATATGTATGACCCACTGGAGTGGTTTAAACATAAACCTGCATTTTACAGGAAGCATGGCAGTCTAATTTCCTGTTCTCAAGACATATTTTATTTCCCTTACTTGTCAATTATGCAGCTTTGCTGTTGTGAGACCACTGACCAGGCTCAGGCTCAAAAGAAAAAATTAGACTTTGAGTCTCTGGACCAGTCAAAATTTTTACAAGAGAATACTCATTTACATTCAGTTTATGCATTAATGGCCTAACTCTTCAAAATGATGAAGATGCAGTAAAGCGGTGCCCCATCTTCATTGTTTTGGAATGAACATATTGCTAATGTAAAGTGTAAATATGGTACACACATTTAAATTAGATTTCTCACCACGTGCATCACTTCCTCCGGTAATATATGCATCCTTTGAAACAGGCAGTAGGGACGTCCTGCTGGCTCACCGGTACACCATGTAACCCAAATGTCCTGGGTTGGAATCTAACACTCCCCTAATCTGTCCTGTCTCTCTCTACTTTCACCATGGTCGTCATGATAAACAATTCAGTTGCTTGAGCCTCATTCTCTCTCTTCTCAGTCTTAATTTGCGGTCTTAAGTTTTCACAGTTATTTTTGCAGGAATTGTAGTAATTAGCACACTCCTTAGTAAATACATCCCTGAAGGAGGAAAAGGAGAGCCACCCACCTTTAGCACATTGTTAGAAAAATCTAGTGCAGCTTTAAACAAGTCAAATGTCTCAATGGAAAAAATATGTTTTTGTAATATGAAAATTGAGTGATTTATGCCCAGATAAGATCCAAGCCCAGTGCAGAACTTTTTTAAAAGTGTACTTCCACAAGCTGGATGTTTTGACCATATTGTTAACGGTATGTTATGTTTCCTAAAAAGTAAACCAAATGCTTCTTTCTGCAAAAGTTTAGTGATTGCTGGCACTAAAAAGGTCACTCCAAGACCCAAATCAAACGGAGCACAAAAGGGGGACCTGAAATAAACACATGGGACTGCTTCTTGAGAGTTGCAAGAAAAAGAGGGTTCATACATTTTTTCATCACAGTAAACAATGAGTGAATGAAAGACATACTATCTTGTAAAGTTTAAAATAAAATGTTTTACAGCATGATTTTCATAAGCAGGTAATAATATCACAGTAGAATGGCAGACTCAGGAGACAGATAGTCGTGGTTGAAAATATTAAATTGCCACCCTTGCATTTTTCCTGACAAAAATGCACCATCCTTCCAGAAAACTGTTGAAATTAAAACATCCTTTGGTATCCACATATGTATTTCTATGGTTTTAGTGGAACAAAACAAAAAAAGCTGAAAAAATTACAGAATCTTATTCCACACAGAACTACTAAAATGGACAATATTATTGGCACTTTCCGAGAGGTTGTAAGAAATAATTGGATTTCCAGCAGGTCATTCTCCTTTAATTAGTAATTGAAATCACTTCTGGTGAGTCACAGGTGCCTGCAGTCTAATAATCACTCATTCAACCAGTTTGAATGGAGAAAAGTACTCATTCTGCTGTTGTACCACACTGAGCATGGAGAAAAGAAAGAAAAGCATTTGAGGAGGTCAGGGAGAAGAAGGTAGCCAAGCATGGACCATCTCAAGGCTACAAGTCCATCTCCAGAGATCTTGACAGATGGACAGGATAAGACCAAATTAGAGCTTTTTGGTAAATCACATTGACAACAAAAGGAAGCCTTCAAAGAAAAGAACACTGTCCAGTCAAAAAGGTTCACTCATGTTTTGGGGTTGCTTTGCTGTCTCTGTCACTGGGTGCCTTGAATCTGTGCATGGCATCATGAAATCAAGGGCTTAGCAAGGCATTTTGGAGCGCAGTGTTCCACCCAGTGTCAGAAAGCTGTGTCTCCATCGAAGGTCATGGGTCTTCCAGCAGGACAATGACCTGAAACACACTTCAAAAAGCACCCAGGAATGGTTCAAAACAAAACGCTGGCCTGTTCTGAAGTGGCCAGCGATGAGTCCAGATCTAAATCCCATTGTACACATGTGGAGAGATCTGAAAACAGAAGTTGGTAGGAGGCACCCTTAACATCTGAGAGAAGTGGAGCAGTTTGCAAAAGAGGAGTGGGCCAAACCGCCAGTGGAGAGGTGGAGGAATCTCAATAATGGCCATAGAAAGCACTTGATTGCAGTTATTTTCTCCAAAGGCTGTACTACTAAATATATTATGCTACTAATAATATATATTTATTTTTTTTTTCATTTTTTTTTTTTCATTATTTATTAATCAATATTACATCTAGGGTGTCAATAATTGTCAATACCATTTCTGTTTATTTTATTATAAAGGGCATGTTAAGTTATTGATCAAAAACAAAGTTTCTGTATTAACAGTGAAATAAAGAATTGTTACTTTTGTCAATTTCAACTTATTTTGTTTTTTGAAAAATGTGTAAGGGTGCCAATACTTTCAACCATGACTGTAGATGTTTACTTTAAACATGCCTTATTTGATAAGAGGATGATTTGGATCATTTGTCAGTTTGGCTCCAAGAAGACCTAATATTAGCTGAGATAGCTCTTCAAGGATACTCCTGGGAGGGAGCCTAACCTGTATTTGCTGCCAAAAACAGGAAATAAGGTACATAATCATACATACTGAAACCCACCCTCTTTGAGATGGTGTGGGAGATATTGCTAGAACCACGTCATCTAAGCAGAAGCCCTTATGTTCCACAGAGAACCCTTTATAAGCTTTTATTATGTTTGACAGTTGCATACAAAATCATCAACAATCTGAACTTTGAAATTTGTGCAACTCGTATCTCGTTAATTTGTAAGGAACATCTTAAGTTAAGGTGCGTCATGCAGCCGGGTACTGATTTCCTCTGGGGGGGTTAAGAAACTTGATGTTCTGAGTTTAAGTCTTAGTACAAAGGTTGTGAGGGGACACAAAAAAGTTTGAATAGTCTTTGAAGGTGATCAGCCACCCTAAAAGAGATTCCTGTGTTTGAGAAAAATGATTTGATTCAGTCTAAATCTTTGTTCGGTATGCTATGTGAAGGGAGTCATCTAAATGCTAACGATGTTGACTGAGTCAAATTGTCGGCTAGGAGCACATGTTATACTGACTTTTTCACACACCCTGACGTAATTGCAAGTAGAAAATCAATGACTGTCCTAGATTGCTGTTGTTTGTTTCATCTAATGACACAGCCTAACAACTCATGATGTAACACACACACACACACACACACACACACACACACACGCACACAAAAGCCAGCTGGGCCAACATTTACCACAGACCAGCATTGTTCTGTTCAGATGCACGAGCTAAGGATTTGAGGCTGCAATGCAATTTTCAGCAATCCCCATTTTCAGACCATCTGGTGCTATTCAAAACACAGAAATGTGGCCGCTTTGCTGCAATTATTATCCATATGAAAATCATAACTAACAAAATGAACAGTTATGAATCCATTCCATCTAGGAAGGTACAGAGCAGGTCAAAAGACAGATGGTGGTTCATCACTACTCATTTGTGGACAAGCCATTATAATTTTCTTTAATACGTATTAGAAACTTCTTCCGCAAAATATTGTTTGTAGTTTCTGTGGTTAACATCACAAATTGAAGCCTTGGTTCTCTAGTTTCTAGCTTTAGGAGAGATTTGATCATGTTCATAGTGTGATATGTGAGGAAAAACAAAGAGCAACTCTTCCTCAGGTGACTGAGAATGTCAATGCAGGACATGCGTCCGTCGACAACTACATTGAGAGGGAAATTATAGTAGGGTTGCAGTGCATAAACCCCTCATTACAATGACCAATGCATATTTGAGAGTTCAGTGGTGCAAAACCCATCGGCACTGGTCTACAGAGATGTGGGAAAAAGTGATATGGCCAGATGAGTCATCCCCACACAAGTCACAAGTGGGCGACTGCATGTGTGACATACACCAAGAGAACTGTACGCACCTGAATGCTTGGGTGGCTCTGTAATGCTGTGGGGGGCATTTTCCTGGCATGGTTTGGGTCCACTTGTCCCCCCAGAGGGATGTGTCACTGCAAATCAATACAAAGTTATTCTGAGTGATCACCTTGATGAAACTTTTCTATCCTGATGGGAGTGGTCTCTTCCAGGATAACAATGCCCCCCATCCACAGGGCACGAGGGGTTAGTGAATGGTTTGATATATGACAATGATGTGAATCATATGCTATGGCCTTCACAGATCTCAACCCAATTGAACACCTATGGGAGATCTTGGACTGATGTGTTAGACAGCGCTCTCCACCACCATCATCAAAACATCAAATGAAGGAATATCTTTTGGAAGAATGGTGTTCCATCCCTCCAATAGAGTTCCAGAGACTTGTAGAATCTATGCCATGGCGCATTGAAGCTGTTCTGGCGGCTTTTGATAATAGGCTCTATGCTAACCCTTTAGCCTACACTATGTTGAATGATAAAACTTTAGCATACACTATGTTAAGTGATAGTAGGCTCCATGCTAACACTTTAGCATACACTATGTTGAGTGAGAAAATGAAAACTTGAAGCTAAGTTGTAAGGTACCTTAAATAATATGTGGCCAATTCTGGCAGTTTTGTGAGACTGTTAACATTTGAACAATATATTCTAATTAAAAAAAACTTTTTTGAATTGCCAGGAAGTACTTTCCTGTTTCCATAGGAAAGGAAGATGTTAAGCAATGAGAGACTGTGTTCAGCTAAAAATCACTGCACAGTGGATGGCTACATGGTTGCTCACATAAAATATCCATGTTTTTCTTCAACTAGACTAGTCAACAAGATGTGTGAATCCTTCCCCTCCTGTACACTTTTGTACAGGCTCACAATACACTAATAGTAGCAAATTGTTTATGAACTGAAAATGGCTTGAAATACAGACATGATACCCTGACAGTAATGGCCCATTTACACACATGCACTCCACTGTTAACACTCTACTGTGTTAATGGCTTTCACTTTTCAGCTGTCCAATAGTCATGGTTACACAGAGGGAGAGAATGCTTGATTACATCCTGTGAACCAGCCCAACACCCAGGAGACAACACTAAAACAACACTTGATTCAACAGTAGCACCGAGTGCTGTAACAAGGGACCGCAAAATGGACAGTCACGTGACGCTTGTGAACTGTGAACTCCCAGCCAAGATCGCAAGTGGAAAAAGCATCTCTTCCTGTTTGCACCTCTCACTTTTACATCTTCAGCCGATGTGGTGCAGTGTCCACTGATTTATTTCAACATTTTTGTTATCTGTTTGTTATCTGACCTTTGCAAACAGCTGAAGGACAAGCAAAGTTTTCTAACACTGCTTCTCTGTTGCTTCCCTTGACTCCTTTACAGATGAGGTAAGGCAAAATAGACTAACTTGTGTTTCAGTGATAATAACTGTGCTTTAAATGTCACTTCGATATAAAAGCAATGCAAAATGTAGGAGAACAGCTTCAGCCCACTAAAAATTTTAACTATTTATAGTCTCTGGCTAATTCTTTGGACATGGATAACACTGTTTTTTATATTTATTTTAGCCTTTGTTTAATCAGGGAGTCTCAGTGATATCGAAATCTGAGAACAAAAAAAAATCAAATAAAATCAAACACCATGCAATCAAACACAACACAATATACAGGGACAAACATTATGAAAAGCAATCACACACATCATAATGTGTTATATTGATTTAAAATAAAATCATAGAGGAGAAAATCTACTTTCAAAGTGTTCCATTCATAAGGTGTAGAGTAACAGAAATTTCTTACCAAGTTCAAAATTAATGTGTGGGGTATTTAAAACTAACCAGTGCTCTGATCTTGTATCATAATTACTGGTAATAGAGCCTTATAGATAAATATTACGCAGTGCATTTCCGGTAGAGAAGACCAACATTTTAATATAAATCATAATGGTGAATCCAGAATTTATCTCCTGTAATAAAAGGCACTGTGGTAAATTACATCCAGTGGCTTCAAAGTAGAAGGGGCAATATACAAACACAAAATAAATATCTCCCTGATCAAATAGAAAACATCACTGTGGATTGTACGATGGGTTTTTTTCTGTTTTCAAAACAAAAGCATGTGCATTTTTTTTTATCATGGAGTTTAGTGAAAGTTCAATCAGGAAGGCTACCTCCTTCATTCATAATTCTGTCAGCTGGAGCCAAACACCCCCAGCTCTGCATCGTCCAACCACCCTAGCCCACGCTCCTTTCTCCTCCCCTTTCACCCTCTCCAGAAACCAATCAATACCCATTTCCCACTATTTGTACCCATGTACCCATTGTAGCATCACGGCTCCATCAGATATCCAGAAGGGTCAGATCTTCAGCCCGGGGGGTTCTCCTGTCTCCTCTCTGCCCCAGGGAGCTTCACCCCAAGACAAGGACACCTCTTGCCAAACCTATGCTCCTGCACATTTTCTCATGATGTTAATAAATTCTTATAACCGTAATCTTAGCCTCTTGTGATTGAATTCAGTTTATGAGTGACTGATACTCTCATATCTATCCTTCCTTTACAAGACATTGGAGTCACAAGGAGCTGCAAGGTGAATGCATCAGGCTGCAGTACTCCACTGCATCTGCAGCGTAAATTGATTTGTGGTGTCACCATCACTCACTGACAGCAGGAGGAAGAGGGGGAACGCCGTGTAGGAGAACTCCCAACAAACATATTTGGGTCAATCGATAAGGTGGGAGTGCTGCTAGGATGCAGAGAAGCAGGAATCCTTCCCGACCTCCTGCCTCCTGCCTCCTGCACTACCTCTTTCCTTCCTGCCTCCCTTCTTTACCTTTTTCTTACCTCGAGAGTCATGACCTTTTTGACCAAACTGGGAAATGTCAGAGGATGCTAGTAACGCCGGGACAGCTCACTGGGCTGTTGCTATGGAGATGGCATCACAACCAGTGAAACCTTTCTGGCTCCTGGCAGGTCTCGTTCAACCCCTACACCCGTGTGTGTGTGTTCATGTGTGTGCGTGTGTGCTTATGTGTGCGCGCACTGGTAAACACATACAGCGAGACCTACCTCAGTTCTATGCAATGGTGATGATTCTTGATGCTCTAAAAACCTTCCACACACGACACAACTTTTAGCCTGGTTCTAGCCACAATTTGGAATCTCAGCTGATTTTCTAATCTCTTGGGACCATTTCCAACATGTTCGATTTTTACTACCGTATTTTCCGCACTATAGGGCGCACTGGATTATAAGGCGCACTGTCAATGAATGGTCTATTTTCGATCTTTTTTCATATATAAAGCGCACCGGACTATAAGGCGCATTAAGCGAAACAAACCAGTCAGATAAGTCAGTCAGTCAAACTTTATTAAACGTGTTCACAATAACTCTCAACATTGTTCAAACGTTAATGAGCGTATTCACAATAACTCCCAACCTTGTTCAGTTGAAACACGTAAAAAAAACAGTCTGATACCGCTAAATCAAACGTTAGCGTATTCACAATAACTCTCAAAATTGTTCAGTTATAACACGTAAAATACAACACAATACACTCACTTTTTCAGTTCATTCCTCGTCCACAAATCCCTCAAATTCTTCATCTTCAGTGTCCGAGTTTAACAGTTGGGCGATTACGGCATCCAGCATGCCCGGATCCCTCTCGTCATTATCCGAGTCAGTGTCGTTGCTGTTACCTGGCAGTTCAGTGATGATTCCGGCCTTCGTGAAAGCTCGGACCACAGTTGAGACTGATACCTTAGCCCAGGCATCCACGATCCATTGGCAGATAGTAGCGTAAGTCGCCCGGCGCTGTCTCCCTGTCTTGGTGAATGTGTGTTCGCCTTCTGTCATCCACTGCTCCCACGCAGCTCGCAGTTTAACTTTGAACGCCCTGTTGACACCAATATCTAGCGGCTGGAGTTCTTTAGTTAATCCACCCGGAATGATGGCAAGCTCCGAATTAGTTTGCTTCACTTGGTTTTTGACAGCATCGGTGAGATGGGCGCGCATGGAGTCGCAGATCAATAGGGATGGAGATTTGTGGAAAAAGCCATCCGGTCTCTTGACGTAAATTTCTCTCAGCCACTCACTCATCTTTTCCTCGTCCATCCAGCCCTTCGGGTTAGCTTTGATGATGACGCCGGCTGGAAACTTTTCTTTTGGCAAAGTCTTCCTCTTGAAAATGACCATGGGTGGAAGTTTCTGGCCATTAGCCTGGCAACCGAGAACTACAGTGAAGGATGACTTCTCGTTCCCTGTGGTGCGTATAGACACCGTTCTGGTCCCTGTTTTCTCCACAGTGCGGTTCACAGGGATATCAAAGGTGAGGGGAACCTCGTCCATGTTGGTGATGTGCTCTGGCCGTATCTTCTTTTCAGTGATCTTGTTTTTGTTTTTGCTGCGAGACGGTAGTTCGTGTGCGGATGGAGAGATTACGTCTTTTCATAAAACGAAAGCACCAAGAAGGAATGCCTCGAAAATCATTGATATTCATGTCCCGTGCTAACGCTGTTGCCTTCAGTCGAATAGAGACTGTAGAGACGCTTCTACCTGCTGCTCTCTGTTCAATAACCCACTGTTCAATTTTGTCCTCTAACTGTGGCCATCTCGCTTTGTTCCCTCGGAAACTCTGTGTGGTCTTCTTTACTTGGCGCAGGTCATCTTCTTGCTTCCTCCACTTCCGTACCATTGATTCATTAATGTTGAATTCTCTCGCAGCTGCTCTATTCCCATGTTCTACTGCGTGACTGATAGCCTTGAGTTTGAAGTCCGCGTCGTAAGCGTGTCTCTTGACAGGTGCCATTTTGGGGTCCTTATACACACACACTGTAATATTATGGTGAAGCATAGTATGTATTACTCCGCGACGCTCCTGACTACGGTAGCCGTAATGCTGCAAGCGGTGCGGCTTTGTAGTTTGCCAAAGTCGTACTAAAACATTTTTACAGAGCGCCGTGTACCACACAAAATCGCTTTGAGGTCAGTAAGCACAACCAGAATTAATCCATATATAAGGCGCCCCAGATTATAAGGCGCACTGCCTTTTTCTGAGAAAATTAAAGGCTTTTAAGTGCGCCTTATAGTCCGGAAAATACGGTAATAGAATCTGGAAGTTATGATATCCTCCTGTAGTGTGATAATGATCAATCAGTCAAATCTGAGCAGAGTGTTTGGTGTTGGTGTAGTAGCGCAAGAGTTTCTGTTTTCACCAGATTGTGGAAGTGTGTTTTCACCAGATTGTGGAAGTGTGTTCCCGACGTCAACTGGTCATCAAGTGTGCGTTCCCCAAATCCAACTGGTCACCAAGCAGTCGCGGTGAAGACCTAAACCTTTGTGCAAGAAAAAACAAAACTGTCACTAGCTCATCTTCCAACCAAGGTGCATGAAATAGAAAAATAACAAATTCAGCTACTTTTGGAGTCTGATGCATGCTCTCAAAAAAACGTCTTCACCACATATACGAATTGAGATTTATTTCTTTTTTAGAACATCCATAGACCTCCAGGAGTAGCTGAAGATTTCAAGATTTTTGAAAGGTTGATGAGTTCTTGTTTGCGAAGGCATGCGTACTGTTGGGATGAGACAACAGCCATTGAAGAATAGTGATTACAGGTCTTCAGTTGACCTCCTCTTTCATTTCTCTGTTTTATGTGCAAAGCATACATTTGTCTCCTCTGATATAGGGGGAAGGGGATACACTGGCATTTAGTCATCCCAGTGGCAAACTGCCTTGAAACATGTCAGGTCCCGGAGCTGAGATATTGGGTGTGAACTGGGAGATGTGTGTGTCACCTTGGATTTAATTCTCCCTATTTTTCTCAAATAAAAAAGCATATTTCTGGTCAGGGGAAGTGAATAAGCAATGCTCTTCCCTTCTTCAAAATAGCACAAACTGCGCTCTTGCTGCTAGCTGAAAACATGGAATCCAGTCATACGAAGTTATCTAGGTTAGCTAGTTAGCCTAGCCGACCCTCCTAGTTCAAACTGGCCATACAAGCTTATAGCTATCACAGTAAGCTAGCTGGCTAGCCTGTAGCCCTGTAGTCTTTCATCATATGGGCTGTTTACCTCTCCCAGAGGGTCCTGTCCTGCTCCATTGACTTTTTACCACACGAAAGTCAGCTAGCCCTTTGTTAAAGACAGGTACACTCCAAAATTTCCATTGTAAGGAAATCCAAGATGGCTGACTCTTCTTCGGCACTTTGCGTCCTCGCAATAAGCAGCGTACATATTGTGCGGATGCAAAGTGTCAAAGAAGAGTATACCTTTTTTTTTTTTGGAGTATACTTGTCTTTAACAAAGCATAAAAGTTTATTTATGCATAGGAGATGTAGCGCGGGCCACCACAGTGAAAGTAGACAAGTGAAGCATTGTGGACATCTGTTTAGGTAAGTGAAATTATTATTACGTATTGGTTTCGTTATCGGGCTCGCTGACTTTCGTGTGGTAAAACGTCAATGGAGCAGGACAGAACCCTCTGGAAGAGGTAAACAGCCATATGATGAAAGACTCCCAAAGGGTCCTGTATCAGGGCTAGCTAGCCTACTGACCTTGCTGCTGCTATGGTCACGAATGAATGAAACAATAAGTATTGCCATTTACGTTTTTATTAATATTTTGACCAGAGTTGCCACTCAAGTGTGCCATTTAGCTAACTTCCAGGTTAGGTTATGCCTATTGAGGTTTAACTGCAGCCCCCCTTCATCATCACTAGTTCTCCAGCCTGCTTGTTAACCTCCCTGAGTGAGGGACTATTTTAGTTGATTCTTTCAATTAGACAGAATCCTAGTTGACCACTGGCCAAAGATGACATGTAATAGGGAGAAGAGATGATGTCCCCCTGTGGTGATTCATGCGAGCATCTTCTCTCCCACTGTGTCATCTCATTTGAACATGGTGCTCAGCGCTGTAGAGAACATATAACTCATGTAACCAATACAAAGAAGAAAAAAAAGAAAGAAAATCCATTAAAATGTCAGATACTCAGCAGGGATGTATGAGATTATTGTATGTCTGTGTGTGTGACTACATTGTCCTGTCTTTGTCACGTCAATTTTCTTTTTCTCTGTCTCTTTTTCTTTGGGTTTTAGCTTTTCTTTCTTCCTTTCTTTTATTCCTTTCCTGTCTGTCTGTCGTTCAATATGCATTTCAGATCCACCCAACCAATGACAGGTTTGTGTGCTTACATGTGCACACACAGATGGGCTGCATATCCGACCCATGCCACAAAAGGACACTATTGGGAGATGAGATTAATTCTCTGTAACTGGCGGATTAGAGAGGGAATTGAGTGTGTGTGTTCATATGTGTGTGTGTGTGTGTGTGTGTGTGACAGAGAGAGAGAGAGAGAGAGATGGAGGGTCTTGAATTTTGGTCTTGAATCTTTCCCCTAAACTGGGAGTCAAATTGGAAAATCCGCCAAAACGTTCTCTAAAACAGATAAGATTACTGTAGAGGTTTTATACTGTTTTTTCCTTCTTATTTTCATATTCCTCATTTGTTACATACTGCATATATCTTGACATTTTTTGGACTTTCAGTTATTCTCATACCACACATAATATCATCACCATATCTCAATTATTGTACAGTACATATGAACACATTTTTAATTTTTCATCATTCTTAGTATGTTTTACTGCTGTTGTTTTGCACAACAGTGATCTTATATGAAGGTAGAGGAGTTTATTCAAGAGTCTGAAGTCTTACTGCAAAATACACGGATAGTAACCGGTTGCTCTGACTTGGCCAAATCGTTGCCAATTCTCACTACACATTTGCAGTGTTTTCTCAGTGAGATTCTCCTTTTCCTTTCCTTCCTTTTTCCTGATTTTCTTTTTCTCCTATTTCACTTTTATGCATCCAGAGTTGGTGTGCTAGTTAGAGGCATGACCTGTCACATTTTCATCTAAATAAATGTCTGTCTCTCTATCACTGCTTGATGTAACACAATAGTGATTCAAACTGCAGCCAGTCGATGCAAGCTTTTACATTTCACTACTGTCACGTGAAAACTTTGTAACTGTAATTTTGTTGGTTTTCATTTTTTACCTTCAGTTGAAGGAATGCACGTTGGGTTGGGGGAATTTTATACACCTTGGTGTTTAGGAAAGCCTTTCAAAAGCCATTGGATAAACAAAAAATTGCATGGTGGTCAAGCTAAAATTCAAAGGTGTTTCTTAGTTCTTGAAAAGTTGACAATTTTGGAGATATAAGGTTTTCACAGGACAGTTACGATTTTCTGTTCTAAGCACCCAGGGTGAATCCCAAAGCTTTTTCACTTCTTGTCCTTTCCTCCCATTGCTCACTACCGCTCCTCTCCTTCCAGTAAGTAACTTGGAAGAGGTTTATATAATAAATGATGAGGCATGATATGATATGTTATACAGGTGCTTCCCCCAGCGATGTTTTTTCAAGTATTGTAAATGATGTCAAATTATGGGCGTGGTCACAGTGAGGTCACCTCGCAAAAATTGAAAAGACTTCCTGGGTAAGACACACTTGTGGACCTGGAAGTACTTTTCAAGAGACTAAAAGTTCCGTCAGCCCGTTGTTGTCTCCGTTTTGACCGCGGTCCAAAGACCGGCGAAGATTAGTCCGCTGGTATGAAAAAGCTCCACTCCAGTCCAGTGGCGGTTATGCAGAAGACGATGATACAACGATGACGCT
This sequence comes from Gephyroberyx darwinii, assembly GCA_900660455.1. Lineage (NCBI taxonomy): Eukaryota > Metazoa > Chordata > Actinopteri > Trachichthyiformes > Trachichthyidae > Gephyroberyx > Gephyroberyx darwinii. The sequence continues at coordinate 1,473 of CABFOQ010046292.1, read as the reverse complement.
ATATAAATCGATGGACAGGCATCATTATTTGTGCGACAACCACCGTAAAACAAAAAGAAGTGCTACACTGTAAGCATGTAGGAGATTGAAGCAGTGCTGCTGTTGATCGTGATTTACTGTTTTGCAAATGGGGTAATAGGGTTTATGCAACAAACTTCTGTATTCTGTAAAACAGGTCGCATCTCTTCCAGGTCAGGTCTTCTGTACGAGCTACGTTGAATAGCGGTGTTTTACTCAAGATGCTTTCAGGCATCAGCTACCAAAGATGAGCATAACCGATGTCCATCGCATATGTAGGTTGACATCTAAAACTCCTGCCACCAAAATGTATAAGAGGTTTAAACTATACGCTTCCTCATACATATGCGACTACGAGGGTATGTATCTGCTAATGTTAGCACGTTATGTTAGCGATGCGACCTGTTTTACAGAATACTGAAGTTTGCTGCATAACCCCGATTGAGTCAACGCTGGAAAAGAGACGAGCAGTAGAAGCAAAGGATTCAAAATGCCCAAAATGCTAGATTTAAAGTAATGACGGATTTTACGAGCGGAGATTGACCGTGAGATGACTGAGACTGACTCGCTATCCGTTTGGGTACACAATAGAACAACAGAGTGGTGGGAAACTGTGGTTTCAACTTTCCAGCATGTTGTGTTCTGCATAACCTGTGTGAAATTAATGGTGATGAGTACAGAGAAGAATGGGGTACCACTGCATTAAACCAGCCTGATGGGGCACTGTCATCCACTGTAGAGACCGAGGGGCTAAACACACGTACAGGTCTACTGAAGTTTCTGAACACATTGTAGTAAAGTGTCAGATTACTGATTACTTATTTTATGAAAGCATTTTCAAACATATCAAAACTTGCGATTACCATTTCTCATAATTGTATATATTGTAAATAGCTTATAGATTTGGAAGAAAATGATCTCTAGTGGCTGTAATAGCCTTTTTCCATTCTGTATACACCTGTTGTACATTGTTTTTGTCTGTGACCTATGTACCGTTTATTTTTGTCAATAAAAACTCACAGCTGCATAAATATTGTTTTAACTTGTTAAACACATCACCTGCAATTCAGCAATTTTCTCATTGTTTTCAGATTTACAAGAACAGCCACTATACACACATTTGGTTCCACAACTATTTATTAATCAAAATATAAATGTGCAAAATACAAAGGTATAACTAAAAGTTAGTGAGTCTTTAGTCAAGTGGTGGGGCAGTGTAGCTTTTTCTTTGGCTCAGCGACTGGGCAAGCTGACCAAGAACAGACAGGCTGTTGAAAAAAAAAAACAACGTTAGGTTTTGTCTCACTGCAACGACATTAACACGATATCATTTTGTACGATCAATTTAGCCAACCCTTGCATTACGAACACCACGATTCTACACCATTAGCGGTTGGCATTAGCATGTAGCTAACGTTAACTTTTGGCTAGGGTAACAAATAACATGACATCAGT
>CABFOQ010046291.1:22352-36278 GCA_900660455.1 Gephyroberyx darwinii | reverse complement strand
TCATCCTGCCGTCATCTTTCTCCATATCAGGAGGGCCGACAGCATCAAAAATGCCGAGCGCCTCGAGATATCGGAAGTGGCAATCTACCCGCGAGCCTATCCCTGGGAAGGGAAAAGCAAGCGGCACAGTCCGCCGTTCTTTCCACGGCGGCTCTAGCACGCTCGGTGCCAAGGCAGCGGAAGCATGAAGAGTGGCCGTCCTCCGGCAGAAGATCCGCCGGGCAGGAATTACAGCTCTTGGTCCTGAAAAGGGCCGATCAAGGAATTTATACATCTTTAGCTTAGGTGTTCGCTGAAAGAAAAAACAGGACGAATGCCGGCTAGCACGGCATTATATACAGGTGCTTGGGGGCGGAGCCCCAGCTGATAGGTGCATCGTTGAATTTTCAGTGCTCGTGCTCACGCGCACGAGCATAGCCCATAAGGCGAAGCCTAAACGGCGAAGCCTACGAGAAATAGAACGTGCAAACTCCACACAGGGCTTGAACACACAGCTCTCAAATGGATACATCTGGCTTCACAAACGACACATTGTCTCAAGATGCTACCAGGAACATGGTAGTGACTTTAGTTTTCTCAGGTGGCCTACACAGTCTTCAGATCTCAACCGAATAGAGCACCTTATGAATATGTATATATGTATGTACAGTATATGCGCTTATGTGACCTCCACAGAAGTTGCTACAAAATCTTATTGGTTTCAAGATATTTTTTGGAAGAGTGGTGATATGGATCTGAAAACTCAAAAAACAAAGTCTCCTATTCCAGTAGTGTAGCATACATTACATTCACAAGACTGGGCGGTTTGCTTCAATTTAATTTCATGCCTTTGGGGGTGCACAAGCCTTTGATCTGGACATTCATCATCCAAATACATTTTGTTCCTGCATTGAGCCTTAGAGTAATGAATTGGCACAGTTAGGAGGATTTTGCCTCTGAAGACCTGACCTTCAAATGTGTGCCTGCCAGTTGCAGTTGGCTCACTATTTTTACAAAATGGTGTGGGTTGTAAGAGAGCCTGTCACGTTTTGTTTTAGTGCTAAATAAATATAATTTATGTTTTCATCAGTAGACTACTTGGTGAGGAATTTAACTGATGCATCAAGTGAGTGAGTTTAAGTGACTCATCTTGATCTACAGCCTGCATTCTCCCTTCTGTATGATGCCTCTGACTATTACAGCAGAACAATGAGCGGGACATTTCTTTCTCAGTCATAGAATGAATAATAGGAATGACTAAATCAAATTCATATTCGTAAGGATAAGCAGGTCACTGATCCTTTAGAACTGGGACAAACCAGAGACCAAAATGTATAAACGATGCGTATACACAAAAAGTATGCATACTCCAATTGGAATTTTTAAAAATCAAACGGGCGGTGAGAATGTGTGTACCCATACACATATTTCACATCATGCATAGGTGGTCTTTTGACTCCAATTAGTGTGATATTGCGAGTAGGCAAAAAAAGGATAATATCAAAGAATAAATTTGGCTGACATCTTATTTAGAGCTTTTTTCTTTCTCTACATTGTGTTGGGATGTGGTATAGAGCTTAAAAAAACTATGATTACATAGTGATGTGTGACTGGTTAAACTTTTTTCGACAAGCCTTCATTTCGTTCTATCTTGAGTAAATAGATTTGTTAACAAAATTGCATTATTATTGGGAGTAAGAATAAGCCTACACCTTCACGTGTGACCAATTAATAGGTTGTTAAAACTATTGCACAATGGCTGTGGCACATTCTCTCCCCCGAACCTCAACCTGTTTGCTGGAGGAACCAGGGTCTTCATAGTAACAATCTGTTAATAAAAGTAGTCTACATTGTAACAAATTCACAATTTAGCCAGATTTGTTACCGGGGCAACTGTGTCTGAAACCCAAACCTGCAAAAACTTGTTTAAACTCAAGTTAGCTGGATAATTTGAACATGTATAAACCACCCGGTGAAATCACAACACCCAACAACAGAAATGAGCGCATCATTTGTAAGAGAGGTTCTTGTTGGCTTTCTAGTTGGCTACATTAACCACTTACTTGGACATGACCTAGTCTAAATGTAGAATTGCAATAAAGGCTACATGTTTGCAATATATTTTTATATTTGATTTTCACCTGCTGCCAGGTAATTTTCTTACTTCTGCCAGATGCCCTGGGAAGTCATTATAAATAATATAATTTTTAATGTTTCAGTATGGTGACATTATCAGAAAGCACAAGAGTCCAAATATTAGGGGCTTACAACCACTTTAAGCAGAATTAAATTAGCCACACTCTTTAGTGAATAAAAGTCTTCTTATGCATTTAATTTATCTGCAATTCTCTGCCAGGCTTCCTCCCTCAATTTAGCCGCTCTGGCAGTGTTGGATTTGCTCGTTAACATTTCTTTTTCTGCTTCATAACCCTCAATGAGGAGTTCCTGCTCTGTGGAGCTGAAAAAAATTGCCCTCTCTTGCATTTCCATGATTTTGGAAGTCTACAACCACAAAACAAAATAAAAGCAATAAACAGGTTACATTATGAGAATTACAAAAATATTGCTTTTGTCAATTTCAATATGTTACATGATCCTGTAAACGGTAGTCTTGCCTTGACTTGTGTCCATATAAGGACCTGTCCCTGTTTTTGGCGTGCAATTCATCTCCCCTTTATAGCAGAGCGGGTTGACTAATCAAACTGTACTCCATGTTTGTGAAATGGAATACGTTTAATTGATGAGATAACTGGATCTGGCACTGGATTGTTTAAGTGACATACGTGAAATGGGGCCCAGGTCCCTCTCCTGAATTAGTCAAGCCCAATTTGATTTGAAATGTGATTGGTCAGCTAAAATTTTTAGGTGCCTGGAGGTATGCATTATTGGAGTGGCATAGAGTAATAGTAAATATTTGCACGGTCAATCCCAACACCATCTAGCATTATATTGGGGTTAATCTTGTGTACATCCTCACAGACACACCAACAAACTCTGCCAGCACTGGCAAACACACAGAGCCCAGCTCTTAAAGGCAAAATGTGTTAAACTGACAAGCATGTGTTGTGTGCTACCTTGCAGCCAGAGATCCCATGATGTGAGAGGTAGCACCAAATAAGTAGCATGCCAAAACTTGGGTATATGATAAGGCATACATTGCACAATGTTATCTGTTGTGCTGTTTAAAGAATACGTTGGCCAGTGTATAAATTATTGCATTTTTAAGGGCAAAGTAGTTATAATGTTTCCACCTAAGCAACAGTGCTTTGACTTTGCAAAGTCTATTAATACTAAGTTATCTAATTGCAATGAAAGAACCCCACCCCACCATAAATAAATAATTAATAAAAAGAAACTCCTCATGGATGGGCAGTAGGCCAGCATGAAACTCCAGCCCTGGGCACACATACTGTATATTCCACAGTACTGCATTCATATATTGGAACCAGTTATACCTATTATGCCTGCTATCTGTGTGTATTTTTCTGTTTCTGTCAAAAAATATGAAAAATGTTTAATTCAAAACAGGTTCATCTGCAGATGTTTCTTGACCAGGCATGTAAATTATTCACAATGGGGAACAGTAAATCCTTGTTGTTCTCAACAGCATTGTGCTCCCAGCAGTACCTCCTTCAAGTTTGTGCTCTAGCTGAACTCCCCTGCATTCATTGGCATTTGGTCTGCAAACTGAATATCATATCCTCAAGGTCATATTAATCTGTTTTAGTCTTTCCTCAATGTGTTTAATATCCACCTGACAGAAACAGATAGCTTCTATTTCAATTCATTGATCATCCATTTCAAGCAATGACCCAGTTACATTGCATGGCTATGAATTAGTCGAGGTTTCCCCCTCAGCCCTGCAGTACCTGGATATTTCCCCAGTTTCTCAATATGTCATTTGATCCCAGATGGAGTTAATGTCGACAACTTATATTATTCACCATCAATGCAATCATATGCATATGTATGGTAAATTCTAATGTTCTGCTAATGTTTATTGACAATGTAGTTACTGATGTGATAGCAAAAAGACACCACAAGCAAGTTTCCACAATTACACTCACTGAAGTGTTAGTCCAACCCAGACATGGGCAACTGGAGACCTACATTTGGTGGCCCGCAGATCAATTTCCAAATTTGAACACAAATGATTGACTTTGACTCTAATTTTTTAAATGTCGCCATATTTTGACATTTTGTGTTTTCTACGGAAGACGGATAGGGCCACAAAGTTTTGTTTTTTTCCCATACACCACACTAAGATTTTAAACTGAGAATTATGACATTATTCTCAAGTGTTTATTTTATATTTGTTGTATTAAAATATCTCAGAAAAAAAAGACTGTAAAATCTAGGAAATAAATGGAAACCCAAGGAGTAGAAAAATTTCCTTTACGCCTCCTGGTCCTAGCTGGCCACCGTAAACTGGTAGGCATGTGTTTCTTTCTTCAACCTGGGCAAGGGGAGGTAGTCAGGGTGTGTTCAAAGCCTCAACTTTGTTTTGATTTAGGTAGCCCATAGTGCTCCCTCTACTGGCAGGAAAAAATGCTTATGTTAACGAGCAATATTTATATATATTATATTTTTTTAAAGTTTTCCTCTGTTGGGTGATATTGTAAAGATTAAACTGGCCTAATTGTGTTTTCTGTAAAAATGTCAAGAAAACCATCCTTCTCCAGTATAAATGGGTTCATGTAGAACACATTTACTATATAATAGAAGTAACACACTGGAAATAACAGATTTCCAGGTTACATCCCACAAATGCATATAGTCAAGTTTACAAGTATATGTACAGTTCATGAGTCATTTAAATGAAGCAAAGCCTGCAAACTAGTTCAGACAACTGGAGCTACATCACAATTGTGATGATGTCCTTCCTGCCCATAATAGGCCATCAGTATATACCAGTGGTCCTCAAATCTAGGCCTTGGGGTCCACTGCTGGTTTTCTATTCTGCCAGGTAGTTTCCAGTTTAAGACCTGGGATGCCAGGTGAATGCAATTATCTTCCTAGTAGGAGAGAAAACCAGCAGCACGCTGGACCCTGAAGCCTGGATTTGAAGAACTCTGGTATATACTATCAAGCCCATGACGTCTATGTGTTGGACAGTGGGGCATCCTGGGTGAGGGCATAGATCATATCCGGAGAGGGGGGGGATGCTGACAGACAGTTGTGCCATTTTATGCTCCCCCACACACATAAGCACGTCGGACAGTGAACTTTCTACTCTGTGCCCATGTCTCTGTCTAGTGATCAACAGACTATATAAATATAGAACCTTTGTCTATATGTCATTACTCATTATGACAGTCTTAAGTAATTAGTCAGCATTAGTCAAGAGCCACTATATTGTAGGACTACTGCAAATTGTCTTTCACTTTGGAGACCCACACATACAGTCATGATTAAAAGTTTGTGAATCCATTTAACATGACAGTGACTCTGCTTATAAATATCACCAAGGGCCACAAACCTACAAACCTCCATTGCTGCATTTGATGTCATTGTGCATCGGTCAACAATAAGAACACTGAACACAGAACACACTTTATTCATCCACATTTTTGTTACACACACACAGAGCATGCAGTTGGTGGTGGCTGCCAACACACACACACACATGGCTGTGGAAATTAGTTCTCTGCATTTTTCCATCCTGTTTATGCTGCCCCTCCAGGGGCAGCCAGGAGCAGTGGGCAGCCCTCTACGACGCCCAGGGACCAATGGTTCCAGATGTTACATCCACATCATGGTCAGGGACTGGACAGGAGATGGCGATCTTCTTGCATGTTTTTCAAGTGAGGTCCTTATCATGGAATAGGACCCCATGTGAGCATGGGGAGAACATGCAAACTCCACACAGAAAGGCCCGGGAGATAACCCACCTGGGCACCCCAGAGTCAATAGCGCCCCAGGTGGGAATCGAACCCAGAACCTTCTTGCTGTGAGGCAGCAGTGCAAGCACTGCGCCACTTTAATTTCAACTTTAATTTGAACTTTAATTTCAAGTTCAGCTTTCTTAATTCAGATTCAGCTTGCTGAGGCACACCTCTGGTCTCAAGGGACTTTTGCTTGCTGTGTGTTGACTGGAAGGCAGCTGCCTCTTCCAAGGCAGTCAACAGTGGCAAATTGTGCCTTACAAATTGAATTCAACAAATAAATTTTTTCAGTGCTTCAATATAAGCATGACAAATTCAAATTCATGCAATTCAAATCCAATCTCAACCGGCACGAATCTCTTTCCATATAACTGATCCATTCAGATGGGCTATTGTCAGACCCCCTAAAATGATAATAATAACAATAATAATCACGTGTATGTGTGTTACCATGGTAACATGTGCTTCTGTATTTAAAGGCAAATGGTATATGATCCGGAGGATCCAAGATGTGCTCGACTTACATTAACAGGCAAGATGGTGGAAGTGGGCCCAGAGGAGCTGGAATTTGCAAAGGAGGCTATGTTCTCTAGGTGACTGGGCTTATGTACGATTAATTAGTGCATGAATGCATGTTGGGTTCAACACTGCGAATGGGGAAAAGAAGTTTGTCCATTTATGTCCATGCAATGCTCTTATCTTTTTAGACATCCTGTGATGAAAAAATGGCCGGTGGGACACAAGTGGTTCTTCATGAAGCTGGAGTTGATCCAGGTCTGGCTACAGGATTGGGTCGGAGGAGTGTCACTCATTCCACTGGAGGACTACTTCAAAGCCACACCCTTCTGAGAATATCCCTCCCCGTGCATCATTTCATCTTCTATTGTGCTAGGAATATTTCAAAATCTCTCTCAAATACCATGGCTTTTTAAATTGGTGTTGGTGAAGACCTGTCACAGCCTACATACTTTTTGTTTTGCCCTTCCACATTGTTTTGCACAGTGCCAACTGCCTCGACATATAGCATCAGCTCAGCTGTTTTAATGTCTTTCCTGTGTTTTTTGTGATGATGTATTTAAATCATTAAGCTTGTTGAGTTTTCATGGTCACTATATTCATGAGTGGCTTAAGAAAAGTCATGCAATGCATGCTTGATGAACATGCAGTGATATTTCACGCCTTTGGATCAAAATGTGCACGCTGTTTTGAAAAAGGAATGAATGTGGGCACACAATGATTATGACCTGTTTTCTCACAGCTGCAGGGTTTTTTTGAGTTGGCACTTAAAATGCTTTTTATAGGAGCTTACAGTCAGACATTTGTCCCAGTAGATAAGGAAACACCTGAATGTAAGCAACCACAGAGATTTTTGACAATGATTTGGCAATTCTGCATCATTGCTTTAAAGATTTGTTCTTTCTTTGAACATGTTTATTTTTTAATCTAGTTTCTGAAAATAATTTCATTGATGCACCTATGGCTAAAACAAACAAACACAACAGCCACTTGTCAGTGCTGTTGTGCCATTTCTGGAACTGTGAACATGTGAATGGTAAAAGCACGAAAGCTCATTAGCTCGATGATATTCTGTATCTATTATACTGTGTGCACACAATTGTTCAAATAAAGCAATATTTTTGTCTTTGATCCAGCTGGCTCTATTTTGGACATATATGGTAGTAGAGTAGTGCATATATGCCTACTACCAACAAGGTTTTATGACAAAAGGAAGACTGGGACTGTGATGTAGTTTCCGAAGTTGGGTGCGGGGACGTCCAGGGGTCCTTGTTAGGAGTCCAGGGTGTCCACAGTAAAATGATGAATAGCTAAATTCAAAATTATTTAACTCACTAGACGTTCTGCGCAATGAGAGAATATATCAGAATGACTATTTTCATCATAGTTTTCACTCTCCCCACTTTGGTTATCACCCAACCTAGAGTATATAACTGGCAGTTATTCACTAAATGAAATCATAACTAACAGAAATCTTCTCAGTAGGTGTTCCTTAACACTCAGTCTTATCAAATGGAGATCTGTAGTCTAATGTCTTATCTATACGGGAGCCCTTGACCTAAAAATGTTAAGGTACCTCTGATAGTTTAAACACGTTAACAACTTTTCTGCATGTTGAGGGCATGAACACAAGATGGCGCGCTGTCTACTTTTAAAAGGGAGCACTCGTCTCACCAGGGAATATACATTTTCTTTTTGTTTTCAGTTAACTGGTTGGACAGTGGACGCTTGTAATTTCAGGATATAATACCTTTTATACCTTTGTCACACCAGACCAAATGAAACCCCAACCGAACTACTTCATTTGAAGCATTCGACTGCTGTCAGAGCGTGCACACGGCTTTAATCCTAGTAACTAGAATGCGGAGAACTCTGATATTCCGCCCACGTCACGCTCCCCACTTCAATTAAATCAATTTTACAATTGTAAATGACCGATTACAGGGGTTTTCTCAATAGGACAACTCACGGTTAGCTTTAGGAATAGTGAAACCACTCTTTGTTAAAACTGACTTTTTCATGACAGTACACAATCCTTCCAAGTAACCTGGTTCATGCTTTTCATTGAGTTTTGTGTATTTTTGGGGATCTTGCTCAGGCCTAGATTGCAATGAATATATGATGTGAAATGACTTTTTTTCATTTACTAAAAAGATTCCTCCTTGAATACTATTTTTTTTCCCACTTTGACAGCTTGTATTACTTACAAAACGTTGCAATGTGTGTAATATGTTTTATTTTGAAAGTTGTTACCGGAAGTCCAATTTAACATTCTGGCTGGCTTGGCACTGGTGGCACTGCTCGTTAACGATAGAGAAGCCTGACCCGCTTCACAATAAAGCGCAATTTATTCTGAAACCAAATAGTAGCCGATAACTTACTAAAGGGCGTATGGTAACAGAAGTCTACAAGCTGAAAGCGTGAAACCACTCTGCACTGAGCTGTGTGAAAACGCTCTGGCTGGTTGCTTTTTGTGGTAAGCTGCAGGCTGACGGAGTGAGTCTGACCAGCGGAGTTTCAGCTCAGGCAACTTAATGTTAGCTCGCTAGCTAACGCCTATTTGTGTCGCAGGTCGACTGGCTAGCGTGTATACTATGCCAGACAAAACCAACCAGGTACGTTAACGATATAACGCTAGACCCAGGTAGTTCAAAACACGTTTTTAGCTGGTGTCAGTCGATACATAATTAACGTGAAACGAGGCGTAGCCTTGCGGACGCCGTCAGAGAACACGCAACCTCCCTGGAGGATCAACCGTCAAACGCCAGCTATGCTTTCTAACCTGTAGCTAACAGCAAATGAATTGGTATGGGTTGTAACGGCAGCTAGCTCGGCTTGTCTTTGCCCGACCATGTAAGCTGTCTTATCAGGGAAGACTGTAAAAGGTATCTTCTTAGTATTGGAGGGGCTGACTCGTGACTGATCTCTGTAGGACGGTACAGGAGGAGCCAGCTACAGCCCTCTGAACAACGACAGACAACCTGAGGGGGGGGATCACAGACCAGGACACGTCTCAAAGTAATCCCTTCCAAAACTGAAGTCCCTGTGTATTGTCCTGCTACGGGATCGTTGTGCCGTTTGACGCCCCATATGTCTGGACTGACTTTCTGAAGGCAGAGAGGGAAGCACGGCAGCCCCGGGGTCCCCAACGGTCGAGGAGAGGAATCGCTGAAATGAGATGAGGCTCAGAAATGGAACTGTGGCCACTGCGATTATTTTCTTCACCTCGTTCCTCAGCCTGTCTTGGTACACAGCATGGCAGAACGGCAAAGGTAGGCTAAGCATCTCCGTCATCACCGCTACCAAAATACACCTCTGTCATCCTGCAACCTGCATGGTTTTAGAGGTGACAGCTGTTAGGCCTGTTATGTCAGGTTGATAGATGATTTGCAGACACCAAGCTGGCAGTGGGGCTAAAGTAATTTAGGCCTAACAACAAGATCATGAACATGTCACGGGACAGCAGCTGTTCCAGTGCACCTCCTCGGTTCTCTTATGTGGTTGGCATCAACGGGCACCGTGTCATTGCCCACGTTGTCACGGTGCGAAGGACGTGAGGCATCAGCTACCTAGAAAGATTAATAAGTGACCCTTAAAAATAGATTTGTCATTTTATTTTTATTTTTTAAAATTTTGACAAGTATTGACACCGATGTTTGCGTTTTCATAGCATTAAGAGAGCAGAGTAGATCGGTGCTCGTCCTCATCTCCTTGCTCATCACTCGATAATTTTAGTTTTGGATCCATCCTCAAACATTGAGAGATGATTTAACATGCCCCTATTCATTTAATTCACCAGGGAGTACAGTTTGAACCACTTACTGGTGTTTAGAAACCCCAGTGCGTTTGTTTCTTCTTTGAGAACCAGTTATCCCATCTCAGAATAATAATTATGATATACATACCATAATAATGTTTATTATAATATGAACATTCACCATGTTTTATACCTGTGCTGGCAAGGATCTGCTCAGGCCTGTTACACAATGCTCTATAGTGTTGCTGGGCAGTCGTATGGAACAGTTCTGGCCAAGATTATTCGCACCTTTGCATTTCATGCAGATAATGTACGATATCTTCTGAGATAATTGGAAATTAAAACAACTTTCAGTCTTCCCACGTTCATGTGTTTTATTTAACAGCAAATTATCAAACAATAAGAATACAAATATTTATGATCTTGCTGGAGGACCCATGACCTTTCCTTGAGACACAGTTTTCTGATACTGGGTTGCACATTTTTCTCTGAAATGCCTTGGTAATATTCTGATTTCATGATGCCCTTAATATGTTCAAGAGAAAGCAGCCCACAGCATTATGCAACCTCCACCATATTTGACTAGGTAGGGCGTTCTTTTCTTTAAATGCTTCATTTTGTCATCTGTAAGCAGAATGCTGATCTGAATTGCCAAAGCTCTAATGTGGTTTCATCAGTCCACAGAACATTTTCACAGAAGGATTTAGGTTTGTCCAGGTAGGTCTTGGCAAAGATCAATTGTGCTTTGTTGTGTTTCTCTTTCAGCAGTGGGGTCTTCTGTTGCCCCCGACTGTAAAGCCCTTCTTGGCTCAGTGTTCAACTTATGGGCTGAAACCATTACCCCAGACCTCTCTAGGTCAGCCTTGAGATCTTTGGATGCAATGCGATCCAATGGCTCACACCAACCTTTGATGACATCTGAGATCAGTTTTCCTCTTACCACCACGTCCTGGAGATTCTTAACAATAACATGAGGAAACTTATTAATGACATTCCGAACTGTGGAAACAGGAATACCAAGGTCTCTAGAGATGGCCTTATAGCCTTGTGAACGCTTGTGTTTGGTGATAATAGTTATAGACAACATTTTTTCTGACGTCCTCAGACAGTTCTTTTCTCTTCACCATTTTCACAGACGACTAGGGAAGCAGAAAGCAGCTTTTAAATGGATAATTGGTTCATTTATACCATGTGGGCACCTGCAACATGTCACATTAGTCACTTAAGTGAGTTGAATTACAATGCAAATGAGAATCTATTTCCTTCAACAAAATTGATTTGAATTGTTCTAAAGGGGTGTCAATAATCATGGCCATGGCCACTTTTCAATTTTGAAACTATAACTTCTTTTTATTGTTTGATCATGTGATGTTGCAAATCGATAGAAGAATGTGTAAAGATTGAAAGTTGTTTCAATATCCAATTATTTCAGGAGACATTGTACGTTATCTGCAAAAAAAATGCAAGGGTGCCAATCTTGGCCAGAGCTGCTTACTTATGCCAGGGTTAATCATGTCCAGTGTGGGAAGGGCTATGGGTCGCAGTGACTTGTTATCAGCAGAGTGTAAATAATTGCAGCCTTTAGATAAATTCCAAGGCGAGGCTTCATGTCCTGATTACCCAGTGCTTATCAGCTCAATGAAACAGCTTTCCTCTAAATGGAGCCCAGTCAGTGCCACCACTGGAGCCGTCCATGAGTGTTCATGGCTTTGATAAAGTGACTGTGATAAGCAAAGGTCAAGTGAGGGTGCTCTGGGTCCTGTCTGCACCTGTTGATACTAACCAGTTGGTTTACAGTTAGGGCAGGGCTGTGGAGATCAGCCCCTGTAACCCTGTTTAAAATTTCAGTTAAACTGGCACAAGCTAAGAACATAATAACTTTGGCTCTTTCTTCTGTGAATTGTCTGAAATGCAGTTCATAAGGACCCTGTTTTTCTGCACCGCAAACAGAGCTGCGTAATTAGTCACTTATAATCATATATCGTGATTGAAGTTTCCACAATTGATAATATTGACATTTATTAAAATTAAAATCTACATATTTCTTTTAATTTAGAAATCCCATTGTAGTTGAAAATAGTCACAATATTGATAGAAGATGCAAAAAAATGCAGTAAGTAATTTTGTTCCTCAAGGTGAAAAATTGTAATCAATCATGATCACAATATGTAGCTAAAAAATCGCTACATTAATTGTAGCTATTATTAAGTGAGCAGTCCTAACTTCAGTCCAACCAGTCTACTGAACAAACACGTATTGACCTGAAAATTATTTTTTACTGATTGTGCCTGAAGGCTGGAATTCAACATACATGCAAAGGAAAGAATGTGCGTGCATTTGGCTTTCATACTTTCATTTGGTTTTTGCCTGGAATTGTAGGCTAATACAGTTTAGGGTTCAGAAAATGTTGTTTTCCAAGCAACTACAACAACTTAAATTCCCAAGAAGTCTGGATAAACAATGTTCTACTATAGCTACTGTTTCACAGCAAGTAGCGCTGCCCCGAGCTACCAGGGCTCAATATGATAAATTTGTGACATTGGTTTGAAAACGATAGGTCTATTTGTTTAATTGAAGCTATATTTCAGCTTGGACTATATATCTCTAAACACAACTGTTGAAAAGATGCAACAAGAATCACCGAAATGTTTTAGGGCTAAACAGAGTGCCTGCAATAATGAGAAGGTCTTTTTGGCCTTGTAGTGGAAACCAGGGTATTGATTTGTACCATAATATCTGGGCTGTATTGCTTTGTGTGAAGGCTACTGACACAAATAGCTGTGCTTCTTTGCTTCAAAGTCTCCCGTGCATCACTGGGTTGTTATTTTGTTGAATCTTTGACTATATCGGGATCAAATGTAAACGTAGGTATCCTTGGGGAAAAGGACAATGAACATGAGGTGCAAACAAATCTAAACACACTCCTCTTTGAAAGGTCACCTGTTAAAACAAATGCACACACACTGAGCTTTGCATTCATAACCTTAGACTGGATTTCAGTGTATTAATCTCTGGGTAAAGAAAACTCTGATCAGTGTGTTGCCTTAAAGGATGGTTTTAGTTTGAACTTCACAAGCTTTGCACTTCTCGCACTTTACCCACGTTCAGATTCTCTGTTTGTCAATTGTTTCATGTGTCGTCATATGAAATCTTTTTATGAAGGGTTTTCTTTTTTTTATCTTAGCCGCTTTCGTGTCTTTTTCTTCCTTCAATTCTCGATGGGTTCTTTTAATGCGTTCCAGTGTGGGTGGTTAGTCTACTAGGCCTCAGGCATTGAGTCACTCTGAAAATGAAATGTTCAAATTATGTATGTGTGCAGTGGGAGTGTATGTAGCCTAAAAGTTTTGTATATTGGCTAATCTTGTGCATCCGGCAGTCTTGTTTCTGGTTACTTGACTGCTGTGAACCAGACCTGTGCCAGTCAGCTGTCCAAACACTCCATGCTGAATGACTCCAGAGTGTGTACTTCTCTGTCAGAGTCTACGCCATCCCCTAGTGAAAGACTTTTCTCTAGTATCTCTGTCTGTCTCTCAAGTACACCTCAACAATGTTGACTGGCAGGATGAACATGAATAATGCTGCCGGTGTTTGAGGTGGCTGGGAGAAGCTCATTATCATAGCTTATGTTAGCAGAAAGTCCTAGTTTGCTGAGAGTAAACCCTAACCAGCCAGACAATACTCACATTTTCCAATTGTTCCACTTTGAGAATTTGACTTCCTCCCAGTGTTTCTTCTCTTGAACCCCTTCGCTCCCTTTCATTCCTGTTTAAAGGCATGGTTGTTTTTTTT
>CABFOQ010046291.1:0-22332 GCA_900660455.1 Gephyroberyx darwinii | reverse complement strand
CATTAGATCATTCCAAACACAATGGGCCTAAAATAGCACAAGAAGGGAGAGATTACATTGAGGGGGCAAGTGTGCAGGCAAATAAGGAGGGTGGTCGAAAACTTTGCCGAGTTAGAAATGGAGAGAATGTCCGGTTGTGTCTTATTGATGGAGATATTTTTTGATGTTGAGAGAGAGGGCAGCCTGCCAGACATGTGTTATGTGGGAGAGGTGAAGAGAGGGGACAGAACAAGGGCCCATATTTTAGAAGTGAGAGGATTAGATGGGATTACGAGAAGCGGAAATGAGTGAAGGTAAAGGAGTTGTGACATCAGCCTTGATTGAGACACTGTAAGTTATTTTCTTCCTTTGTGGACCTTAGACACACACACCTCCCCTCATCTCAGACGGCCCTTACTCTGTTTGCCATAAACAGGCGTCCCCACCTCCGGCTGCTTGTTAGAGAATTAACAATAATCTTCTTCTTCTCCTCGTGCTTTTCCTCACTTCCTCTATTCCACACTGCTCTTCATTCAGTCATGATTCTTTTCTACTTCTGGCCAGAATTCCCCCGAGGACGCACAAATTCTCCTCTGTCAGAGAAGAGAACAGGGCCATTGTTGCGCACTAACTGTTCCCTGTTGGTTAAGCCCTGGTCTAACATGCACAGTAAGCTCGGTGTGTGTGTGCGTGTGTGTGTGTGTGTGTGTGTGTGTGCGCGCATTGGGTTATCTCTGTGCACCCACATGCATGTTATTTAGAGCAGGGTACATACCCGCAAAACTGTAAAGACTTAAAATTTTACCCCTGTGAAAGATGCTCGGAAAATGAGAGGAGCAAAATATCATGGAAAATGTTTGGATGGCCCTAGAAAGTCAGAGGCTACAGATCCACCAAAGATAGTAATTTAGAAGTCATTTTTCTAAAGATCCATGGGAGCATTCCCCCATACTCTCCGTAATTGAATCCCCTACCATAAAATCTATTCAGATACCTTCAGGACCACATTGATATAATGCGGTGCCTCATCACTGTACGTTAGCACATTTCTTTCAATTGGAACCACTGTACGCAAACTACAGCGATGAGCGACTTTAAGATCAAGTATATTTTTAAGAAGATGGATCGATAATGCCCCCAAAGTGTTTTTTTTTTCCCAAAGAAAGTGGCAACCATGGCATAGTCACACATGGCATAGTGTACAGGACCAAAGCGGAGCCAGAGGAGGAGTGGAAGTAAACGGAGCAGGGCTAAGCTGTCAGCTTTGTGCTGTCAGACTGTTCACAGCAGGCTGCAGGGAGCTTCTCATGGCTTACAGCACAGGGGAGGAAGAAGAGCGCCTGGAGATCGGGAGAAACCGTGAGCGCACAGTGAGAGCTGGAGAGGAAGTTGTGAAAGTGAGCTAGGTTGTAAGACTGGTTGGTGGAGTTGCACAAGAAGAGTATGTGTTAGTGTCAGTATGCTGTCTCTAACTGCATAGACATTTAGGGAGTAACACGTACTCTTCCGGAGCGACTTGCACTTCCCTTCATATTCATTTTTATTTGGAAGTAACACAACATTTGTGTGATCTTCATTGTTCAGCAGTCAATGGCCTCACACTAGAGGATTTTGCAAATGATTCATCGGATGATTGTAGTGGTGGTGGAAAGAGGCAACCTCTGAGCTGTGGCTGTCAATTCCATATGTATCAATGTCAACACGAGTCACCATCGACTCACTTAAGGTTGGATCGTCGCTGAACTTTGAGACCTGCTCCCAACAAGCAAAACCAACATGGTATTCCCATTCTTGTCTTTGTCCTTCCATCAGTCTCAAGTTCATGCTTTGGACCATCTGCCCTACTTAAAGATAATGGCCCGTATAAACGCTTTATCTTGCTCAAGGCAGCTGCAGTGTACTGTGGAACCACGTGGTAGGACCACCACTTGAGGTTCCTCATTCATGGGCTGTCCTTTGATAGACATATGCAGATTGCTGAGATGGGAAAGATTGTCAAAATTAGGATACAAATAATTTCGCTTAATGGGACTTTTGGCAAAAGGCCTGCTCTTCAATCTGAAGAGGGCACTTCCCTTTAAGAGCAGAGAAGGAAGGACGAGAGGATGTACGGTAAATGTGAACTTAAGATGACAATTTTGGTTGCACACTTGGTTGTACACAGACTTCCAAATTAGCTAATGAGCAGTCAGCCTCATGAGCTGCACCCAGGAGTCTGTGGAAACCTTTATTCAGCCATTTGGCCAATATTTTTGCTTGCCATCATAACAAAATAGAAAAATAATGTGTCCAAATCCCTGTAGTTCATACTTATTTTATCATTAGGACTTAAAGAAAGCCTGTTGTGACGTGTATAGATGATACCTGGGGCAGACAGCATTAGTGGTTGATTGTCAATTTTGGGGGTTTGTGTGCTAGAAAGTTCATCTTTGCAGGACATCCACATATATACTGTAACTCTCTCACTCATGCAAACATAAACTGCACAAGTCCTTCATCAGCACTCATGACCACAGAGTCAGCAGCATGCATCAGCGAGGGAGAGTGAGGCCACAAGGACAAGATCAGGGGCAAATATGGTGCTTTTGATAAGGTGATAAATTGAGTGTATAAAGTGGGCCCATCCCTCTGTACTAAGATCATCCTCTTCCTGTTGGTTTATTGTGGAAGAAGACTGCCCTGGTGCCCTGCTCTTGGTTATCAGCGTGTATGGGATGTGTGAGCTTGTTTACTGTAGGTGAAATGTACATTTGTGAATGTACAATGTGCACACTAAATAACACTGTGTAGACTTTAAAATAAAAAGCGGTTAGACAAGGCTTCAGGAGAAGTTTGAGAGTTTAAATGAATCATATCAGGGTGTGTGTGTGTGCCTCCCTTCCTGCCTGAAGCAATGCATAGTGATAGTATGATAGAGAATGTAACTGCATGCATTTCATCTCTATTTTACGGTAAAACGGGCTGCACTAGGCGTAGAACCTGATACAACCTAATAGAGTTATATATGAAATTGCTTCTTTGAAGTGACGCTGATTCAATTCTTTTGTAGTTTAGGCATTTGGTAGATGAGCAGATAAACATGTCAACATCAAATGCTGTGTCAGAAGAAACACTTGCTGAGGGAAAAGATTTGTTGAGAGATAACACATCTCTCCTTTGCTGGGCAAGTGAATGCCCTTCTACAAAGCAAGTGTGTGTGTGTACGTGCCTGTATCTTGTGTGCAACTGTGTTCACAAATGAGGCCTTGAGTTGTCTGTGTGAAGGGCAGTTATTGAAGGTCTATAGTGTACTCGCCTCCTCATTCCTTCCACATGTCTCATTAATAAATCAGATGACTTGAGCAAAGGAGTCAAGGATGACACTTCAGGGTAGGATGTCACAGGAGACTGAAGGTTGGAGAGGAATCAGGAGAGAGAATGAGGGAGCAGGAAAAGGGTGAATGCTAGGACAGAAGTGTTCTAGATGGTTGGACATGTGAATGGGAGACTAAAGGATGTGCAAATATAAAAAAGACATGAAAAGAGGAGCAAATGGCAAGAACAGTGGCTGGATGCAGAAGGGAAGATGGAGAGGAGAGGCTGTCACAGCTCAGAGGCAGTGCATTAGTCACTTTGCCCTTCCCCCCACCTGCTCTATTTACTCTTGGCTGTAGAGAGCAGGAGAGAAGAATAATGAGATTGTAGAGATGTGCTACAGACCCCAGGTAGCCCTAATTGGCTAATGTGCTCACCCTAATACGCTTTCAACACACAGGCTTTACAATCTGATAGTTATATGACTTTGAAATCTTTTTTTTTTTCCTTTTATCCTTTTTTTTCCTGTCAAGGAATCTAGGTGAACAGCACATCAACAATGGTTAAACAGGAATGAAAAACCTTGTCTGGATTGACATTTAACTGAAATGTCAAGAGACTAGTGTAAACACTGCCAAACACACTCTGGTACAAACACACGGCTCTGTCATTCCCAAGAGGAAGACATTTGAGATTTTATCACTTGTCACCTGTAGCTGCTCCCTTGAGAGAAAGTGGGATGACTGAATGCATGTTGGTAGGCCTACAATTTCACTACATCTAGGTGTTTGTATTGGAAAAACAAAAATAAAAAGCGACTCAATACAGTTCTTATTATTTTTGGTTGCCGTAATGTGAGTACTCTTTGTGCCTTGTTTCTTTGCACAGTAGGATTACAGGTGTGGTTTCATCTCAGCAGGGCTGGGCTCCTACAATCAAAGGCTGATGTGAAGATGAAAGTCTGTGGTATAGTTTGGAGTTGCCCTTTTCATAAGGCTTGGGCCAAATGACAGCATCTGTCTGTGTGTCTTAGAGCTCAGCAGTCAGGAGGAATAACATGCTGCTATGAGAAACAAGAGCTAGGGCAGAGTGGATGGACAATAACTGAGTCAGAGTGGTGGATGGAGGGGAAGATAAAGGGAGTGGGTAGAGAGGGGCTCTCGAAAAGGGCATAAAGGAAGGAAAGGAAGATCAGAAGGAAACTGCCCCCCCCCCAACACACAAACACACACACATCAAATGTTCTTTGTACTCTACCTGCAACTAATCTTGCATATCTCAAACGCATATTAGGTGGGTTGATGCATGCCGTAGACCAGTGGTGTCCAATCATGTGCCATGGAGGGCCGAGAGTATGCAGGTTTTCACTCCAACTACAGACTACACCATGTGATTACACTGATTTAACACGCCTTCAACCAGAGAGCAGCGACTAATCAGTGAAATCACCTTGTGTAGTCTTCAGTTGGAGTGAAAACCTGCAGTGTGAGCACCCCTGTTATCATATCACTAATCTCCAAAGATGGGAGGGAAACTGGCAGCATCTCAACCCACTGACAGACCACAGCTCCTCCCTGTTTCATAGAAATCTGCAACCTCCGCTATCAACCTGTGCTCGCCAACCACCCACTCTCTGCCGCCTGATGACAGTCAATCTCAGAGTTTAGTGGTAAACTGCCACAGAAGTGAAAATGCAGCTGTTTTAGCTTGTTCTCTGTAATGAATCACCATTTACTGTATCTTGTTATGGGTTAGCAGTTCCAAGGAGGTTAGAGAAGCAACCGGAAGGCTGGAGTTCTGGGGAACTCATGTTTGGGAAATTAAACAAGCGATACTCCCCTCCCCCAACAACTATTCTTGAAGTGCCCTAGAAACGGGGTAACTCCAAATTGCAATTTGTGCTTCGAAGCTCCCAGATGTGAATGTCTGTAACTGTATGAATGTAAAACAGGGCATTGATGAAAAAAGAGCATTTATGCTCAGTCAACATTCCTACATCTATCCTACAACATTTTCATTCATTGATATACATAAGCAATAGATGCATCCTCTTCTAAAATACAGCTTGAAGCCAATTTTCATCTCTACTTGGTGTTTTTGCAGCTATGGTACTGCAGTATGTTGCTGCCCACATGTTGCTGGTATTGTTTAGTATGAGAGTCACAAGATTGTGGTCAGCTCCACCAGTCAGAAGTAATGTATTACCACATTCTGACTCAGCTAGCTAGCTTGGTTTAAGAAAGTGTATAGTATAAAGTATAGGCTACTGCTAGATTTTGAACCACTGGATTATTTAAAGGAGACAATGAAACATACATCTAAATAGGATAAAATCTATATAGTCTGGTAATGATTTTGAAAAATTAAAAAAGGAAACAATTAAATTCACTAATTTGTGCTTTTAGCAGTATTAGATTTGAATCAGTGTGTGTGTTGGGTCTGCCCACTGCTGCAACATTCTCCAAGATGTCTCAGATGTCACCTTCCTGGTGTTTTCAGTTGTTGGACCCATATTGAGGGCATGGTGGCTCCTGCTAACGCACCCTCCTCCACTACCTGTTTGTTTTAATAGAGAAGTTGATTGCATACCAGCGGGAGTTCCATGCCTTGAAAGAGCGCCTTCATGTGGCGGAGCACAGGACACTGCAGCGCTCCTCTGAGCTCAACAACATTCTGGAGCAGTTTAGACGCGCCATCGCCGAGACCAATGGCAGCAAAGATGCCCTCACCAACTTCTCAGGTAACTGATGCAAGACTCATTGACTTCAACTTTTCCACTGTGGTTGAAAGAAACCGTGAAAGCTTTGAGTATTTTATGCTCATTGGTTTTGGTAGTGTAGTCTGTGGAATCTGGAGCGTCCTAATTTCTTTTTATATAATGGAGTCTGCCCTTTCACCCTCACTGCTGCCCTCTGGCTATGGCTCTGCACTAACTGTTGTATATGTTAAAATCAAAACAGACCCCTATGCTGTGCTCGTAGACTTGACAACGCCAAACTCATTTGCTGCTCTGCTCTTTTGTTAGGTTCCCAGACACTGTAATACCGTATTATGAAGGAGTCTAGATCTTATCATCAGTTCAAAGATGACTCTCTTTTTATTGCTTTTAGAATATCTTGATGAAATTGAGATAAGGAATCAACCTAACTCAGTGGTGTCCAATCATGTGCCATGAAGGGCCGAGAGTATGCAGGTTTTCACTCCAACCAAAGACTACAGCAGGTGATTTCACTGATTAGTCCCTCCTCTCTGGTGTGTTAATCAGTAAAATCACCTGGTGTAGTCTTTGGTTGGAGTGAAAACCTGCATACTCTCGGCCCTCCATGGCACATGATTGGACACCACTGACCTAAATAGCCTGTGTGTGTCTACTTTCAGATGAGACACAGAAACTGCTGAAAGAGCTGGCCAATCGGAAACCTCTCCAGGTGCCAAATATCTACCACCACCTGCCTCACCTACTCAACAATGAGGGCAGCCTGCATCCTGCTGTGCAGGTTGGCCTGGGCCGTACGGGAGGTGAGAGACACACCCACACACACACACAGCTCTGCAAGTTCTGTTTCTATCACAATAATGCTCCTGATTTATGAGACATTCCCTGTAGAATACACCTGCCCTACACAAACACATACTCAAAACTCCAGAGGCCTCATTTACACCAGGGACAGGATCACGCCTTACCTTAGTTACCTCTGCATTGAGCAGTGTCAACAGAATGCTTCACCAAAGTTAAATGTTATACCATACCTGGTGAACCAGTCTTATGATGACTAATATACCTAATCTATCAGGGCCATAAACTTGGGAACGGCCTACCTGAGGAAATACAATTGCTCACTCTGTATCTAAGTCTTGATCCATTTTTATTTCTTTATGCATTTACATGATGCAAGTTGTAAAATAATTTATAGCTAACAGTACAAGCTAATGCTAACTCTAGGCAGTAGCATCTAATATAGCTGCCTAGCTAGTTAATGTAACAATACTACCACCAGGCACCACCTCCTTTCTAATGCAAACAGTAACACAAAGCAAGCCAAACTAACCCACAATCCCTATGCAATTACTGAATGATACCTACCTATCAATTTGTAGCCCAATTTGTATGTTTATGCCTTAGCCACAACCACTGGCTGGCTCTCGCTGCTGCCTCAGATATAGTATGTACTGCCTATTTTGCTCGCAAATCCCAAATTCACTAAGTAGTGCTAAAGTAGAATTTACTACCAACTCTCGGCATCCAACCTCCACGGGGCGCAGCCTAACATGAAAACCCCTCTCGCTAACTTCTGCTGCCAGTTCCTTTCATGTGCTTCATCTACTGCATCCTCTCATGGTACTGTAAGCTTCACAAAATGCACAAACCGCTTCACCTCTGACTCTTGCTCACACTTTCAGTAGGTGGTTTCTTTCTTCAGAGTAGATGCAACAAACCCAATTTTTGCAAAATTTACTGATTTTCCATTTTCCAATTTCTTCCCGCCCTTAGCTGTCATAAGATATGCCTGCCCACAAATGCTTCACTACTTAACCTCTCTCCCTCCTTTTCTATCATCTAAAGAATTAATTTCCACCACTTATTCTCAACTGTTGCAGCCAGACACCTTAACAGTTTTGTTGGCATCCGTGGGAAAGACTTGTTTTACACCCTGACACTGTGTGTCTAAGTGTGCCTGAACACAGAATACAGGCAGGGTCCTTACCTACCCACTGATCGAGATTTTGGGGCGATGGTAGTACATCATAGGTTACACCTGTAATGAATTTAATTTGGTTCGCCTCCATGCCCCACAGCTCTCTCCAGCCACGTTTCTTCCTCCCTGCACTTCCCCAATTCATCCACTGACCTTGTTTTGTCTGAGAAAGCGCCCTAGCACACCTCACTGCTTCCTCCTGTCATACTCATGCTCTAAGGAAAAGCGAGGTATTCCAGCTTTTTGCACGGTTGTGTTATTTCAAGGTAGCTTGACAGCCTCTGCGCAACAACACTAAAGAAAATCTTCCTTCCAACATTAAGGAGGCAGATAGGCTGAAATGGACTCATATCTATAGTATCTTTCTCTTTGGGAATGAAGCCTGCAGTTACAATGCACACACATGATGATAAATGTTGATTATTGATGTTTTAATGTCCAAAGCACAGCAATTGTATGACATTATGTTGTCATGCAATATGGAAATATGTTTAAAAGCAAATCATTATCTGGTTGAATCCACAATAACTCTTGCTCACACTGTCAGTAGGTGGTTTCTTTCTTCAGGGAAACCTAATTTCTGCAAAATTTACTGATACAGAAATGTAGTGTATTCTGTCAAAGCTGCTGTCTGACATTAGCCTCCCCTCCTGCTTGGATTAATTCACTCTATTTTTTCATTCACTCCTATTGTCATCGCCCTCATTTTTATCATTCAGTTTTTGCTCCCTTCACCCCTCATGCAGCAGCACACAGCATGGTCACCTCCACCGTATCGGATTCTCTCAAAGAGGATTACCTATCGAGCTGTGTGAGAGTGATAGAATTTGGGGCCAGGGGGTGAGTTGAGGGGCAGGACAACTCATTGGGCGTTTCCTCATTCCTAATGACAATGGCTGAGGGGAAAAACAGAGGCCCGAGACAAATTAGAAGGAGGGAGAAGACAGGGGAACAAACAGAAGTTTCTTATCCCTGTCCTGCGGCCTCTTTTGTTTCATCAAAGCACAGTGATCCATGAGTATAAGGTATTCCCACTGGAAGCAAGAGAAAAAGCAAGGCCTCCTCTCCTCTGCCAGTCTGCCTAGTTTCATGTCAAGCAGGCAAGTAACTGCAGACAGGCTTTAACGACTCTTAGATCCACCGATAGGCTTTCTCTCTAGATATTGCACGTCTTGGCTGCCTTCTGCCTTGTTACCTTGTGGTTAGTTAGTAAGTTGTTGTTGTGTGTGTCGCAATGTCTCTCTGCGATTGAGACTGCACAGCTCTAGCAGTTGTTGTTGATTTCCAGACTGTTGAGCTGACTGTACTGCCCGGACTAAACGGACAGATGGTCCTCTAGACACACTTGATACACTGGCTTCTTCACTATATGTCTGTCTCTACTTGTTTCTCTGTCTGTCTCTACATTTTTTTTAACGTCCCTTCTGTTTCTCTGCTGGGCTAAGCATATCTGACATTGGTATATTTATAGCAGTGCAAATTAGGACATCATTCCACTTTACTTTAAATTGAACAAGGATTATGGGAAAAACAGTGCAGAGAACCTCTGAGACTGAAATGCTTGTTTATGAGGCCTCTCTGACGCAACAGAACCCTTAGTTTGTATATTTTGATGCTTGCAAAGTAGTAACCATTACTACTTTGCTGCCTTTGATATTATTGTACATGTTCAGCAAAGGGTTGTATGGTGGCATACAAAGCTTTGATTCTGTTGTTCACTAAGTAGGACTGAATGGAGAAAGTTGTTGTCTCAGTCCATTAATCGACACTGGATCAGATATCACATAGTTTCAAGATCTAATCTTACACTAATTACTCACTGAGACCACTCCGTAGCTTTTTCTCTGTCTCACACACACACACACACACACTCACACTCTTATGTGAAACAAATTATGAGATGAAAATGATCCACTGATGCCTTAACATTACCGTAATCCTAAATAATGTCTAGGAACCCCTAATCTTAAAAATAAAGCCTTTTCCATATTGAATTTGAGCAATCCCTCACAAGGGACGTTGTGCTGGAGATATGGACCGCACAAGATGATAAACATGACATTCACACATAAACCATCTCCATTTCTTCATATAGTATATCAAATCAGTCCTTTTTCACTTGTGTGTCAGAGTGGCACAAGTTCAGACTTAGAGGTTTTTTTTTTCTGAACAAGATGAAAGGATGGCCAACTGAAGGATGATAAAGGGATACAGGCAGGGGTGGTCTTGGAGTCTGTCCTCCTCATTCTGCACTTGCATGCATTCTCACTCATTCACTGTCTTCCACCCTCCCCTATTCTGTCACTCTCTGTCTCTTTTCCTTCCTCCCACACTCTCTTTTCATCCTCGACCTACTTTCCTGGTAGTGGGTGTTGCTATATGGTGCGGGGCTCGCAGCGCTGAGCAACACAAAGCGAAACGGGGACAGATTCTCCACGCTGCACTTATCACTCGGGAGGATTGCACCCTTTCTCCCGTCCACTCTCCTGCTCTCATTCTGCTGCATCTCAAGTTTGTTTTGTGTTGAGGTCCCATGTCAACCCACATCAGCTCAATTAATGTGCATAGCTGCTCTGCATGGTAGCCCTTTTTAACCCCCCTCCCCCCACACACACACATGCACCTTTTGTATGAACAACCCAGGCCCATTTTCTTCAGACATTATTGCCCCTGTAGGGAAAATTGTTTGAAACTTCCATTAAGGCATTACTTTTATATTGTTTTCTCTATTTTGTATTGACAATTCAGTACAAACCATATGTAAAATTGTTTCCTGTATTATCATCCTAGGATTTAAATTCAGTGATGGGCAAACATACAAGCACAGGAGGTGAGAAAGCTGGATGAGAGAAGGAAACACAACAAGGCGGAGAGAGGGCACACAAGTAATCAAGTGATTTAATGCTGCTGCTTCCCTTATTTTCTCCCTGGCAAGATGTAAACAGAGAGATTCACTGTCCAATAACCACCCTGGTAGCTTACTCATCCTTCCATTTGCTTTTAGTCACGCCCGTGTGTCTGCCTGCTGAACACACACTCACTCATTTTCCCCTATTTTCCTTTCTCACTCAATCTCTTGCTCACACCCTCTGTCTCCCAAGTGAAAGTGATCCTTGTATCCCAGTGGGTGAAATGGAGTGAGATATGTCTGTAGCAGTCTATTAAGGTAGTAGTGTACATTTCAGGGAATCTCCCCAGTCTAGAGAACAGGAGGTCTGTACTGCTAGGCCCCCTCTAGGCCTCATACAATAGGAGCGATAGGGAGATAACAATACCCACCTACCTCTCCGTTTCTTGTTGTTTCTTTTGTTCACCTTTTTTTAAGTTGAACTTAACTGCACCCATTGACCTCTTCTAGCTCAAAGACCATCATCTCTGTTCTCAGTGAGTGTACAGGGGCCCGGCCTCTCTAGTCAAGCTTTCTTTCTCACTGCTGTTGGGTTTGTTTTGTGATCTCTTAAGATGTTTACAGCGACTGGTTAGAAAAGCTCTCTCTAGAGCTACTACTGAATGAGTGTAAAGGGACCGCTGTATGCTCTCAGGATATAGCTGGAGAGCGCAGCTGATAAAAGCTTATTCTCCCCCCCCTCCCTAGTTTCCATGGTGATGGGGATCCCCACAGTGAAGCGGAAGGTAAAGTCCTATCTGTCTGAGACGCTGCGCTCGCTCATCGACAAGCTGTCACCAGAGGAGAAACTTGACTGTGTCATCATCGTCTTCGTAGGGGAGGTGAGCTCAGATATTCACGTACAGTATGAGTCATACACTGATGTATCTCCACAGTAAATTCCATGATGCTTAAAGGTGCATGTTTACGTTTGTCTGCCTGGTTTTGTCTCTGCAGACTGACGTAGACTATGTTCACAGCGTGGTGGCCGGATTGGAGAAAGAGTGAGTAAACTTCATCACTTTCTGACGTACACACATTAACCTTTCTGTTTCCTGTTCAGTCCTCAAGATGAGAAAGTTGAAAGACTGATCCAAATGTCACTATTACTCAATTGTGTATCTGTGTTCCACTTTGACATCACCGGTGCCCTTTCGACTTCAGATTTTCTACAGAGTTAAGTTCAGGCCTGCTAGAGGTGATCTCTCCTCCAGCCACCTACTACCCTGACCTCACCAACCTCAAGGAGACTTTCGGAGATTCCAGAGAGAGAGTCAGGTGAGAAAATCATATGTGCATGACATCTCTGTGGTCGACACTCTGACCTTCAATTAGTCTAAATGGGGATAAAAGGTTGTTATGGAAATCACAGAGAAGCCAGGCCAGAGAGAAATGAGATGCAGGAGAGCTGTGACGAGGTTTGCAGACAAAATAGGAAAGATGAGTCAGAAGGAAAGAGGGAGAGAGGGAGGAAGAACGAGAGAGATGGTGTGAGAGCTTTTAGGTAGGCTGCCTGGGTACTTAGTATTCCACAGGCATTTCTCAAAGTCAGCTCAAGGTTATCTACAGCATCACCCTCTATCTCCCTGCAGTGCTCTCTCTCCTACCTCCGCTGTAGTTATCCTCTGTTTATAGTCAGCTAACAACTGGCCTCATTAGAAATCTGTTTACGGTGCAGTTTGTGTCGGGTACTTATGTACTCAGATAATAGTGTTTAGGCCCAGAGGCCTATGCTTTGTGTTTGTGTGTGGGTGTTTTGTATGTGAGCACAGATGCTACTGAGGATAAGCTGAACTTTTACTGTCTTGTTCAGTGTGTCGTTGTATTTTGGACACTTCAATATTTGCATGTGTTATGTACATTTGCATGGGTGTCAAAGAGTATGTGTCTAAGCACACGTGTGTATTGGAGTGCTGTGGAGTGTGTGCACTTGTGAATATCTGTCTGTGCCACTTCCCACACCTGCTCTCTGGTAGCACCCGTGTACACCTGCGCCTGTCAGCTATCAGCCGTGAATCAGACTGCAGCAAAGACAGAGATCATTCAGATCAAACAACCAGGGTGACAGACTTAGGTATCAATACTGGCTTTTGAAATTCTAAAAAAAAAAAGTCTGCTGCTAGAATATTTCCACGGGGGAGGGGGCATACATAACATACATAAAAAGCAAAACAATATAAACAAGATAGAGTGCAAAAGAAAAAGTGGAAAAATATAAAATGCAGTATAAATATGATATGTAGAGCTATATAAGGAATGTGAAAAGTAGGTGAAGCAATTTGTCCTCAATACTACAAATATGATGATGATATCGCTGAGCATATTGAGGATTCAGTTTTCATTTCATTCAGTTATAGTGGAAATGTCTAAGTTTTGATCTCTGCTTGTTTAGATGGCGGACCAAGCAGAATCTGGACTATTCCTTCCTCATGATGTATGCAGTCAGCAAAGGGGTCTATTATGTCCAGGTATGTCCCTGAAAAAATGAACACACACACACTTATGCCATCACTCCATCAGTGTTCCCATAATAACTTGTTGGGATGTATCTCAGTATGGCTGAGTCAGTCACACTCATGCATTTCAGCGTGAAAGGTTGTTACCAGGGAAACGCTGGTGTGCAGTCGGTTTGGAGCATGCTGTGCCCAATTAAAATGTGTCTAGTACTTCAAAAAGGGTCATTCTACATTGTAAGCGAATATGTGTTGTTACACAGTCTTTCATCAGAGCTCTGAAGTTTGAAAGTGAAAGTATTTTCACTCTCAGCCTAATCCTCTTGGGCATCTTATCTGTCTTTTGGCTAAACTAGGTTCCCTATTTGTGTATGTTGATAAGACTTGTTTACTCTCATGCTAAACTGTAAACAACACCATCCATCCATGCTCTTTCACTTGTCTGTCATTTGTATTGATTATAATGCATCGGTGTCCATCTCCATCCTCTACTCACACCTGGAGGGAAGAGGTACTGCCTGTCTGACACCTACTACCATTATAAAGTAGCTCAGTGTGCAGTAGCCACTCAGCAACATAGCGTAGCTCACTTCAGAGTGCTACCTTGAAAGTGTGAGTCTGTGTGTGATCATAGAAGAGTCTTCCCTCTGCTCCTCTCTCTCTCTCTCTCTCCACCACCCAGTGATTACAATACTTCCTTTCATCTTGTTGACACACTTCCTTCTCTTTATCCGTCTATCTCTTCAGTTGGAGGATGACATTGTGGCCAAGCCCAACTACTTTGCCACCATGAAGAACTTTGCTCTGCAGCTCTCGTCAGAGGACTGGATGATCCTGGAGTTCTCTCAGCTGGGCTTCATCGGTACAGTCGACAAAACGCCTTGTCAACATCAGCACCCACCTGATTTGTCCTTCTCTGCAAAAAATACCCGTGCTTTAAGTCGTTTTATTTATTTAGTTACATTTTTATTTTAATGATTTAAAAACACAATGACATTTTGAGAGCATCTGGCCTTGATATATTTCCTGTTGAAACAGGATGTTGGGTGGGACATAATGTGGGAAGGGATCATTCAAAAGTGGCTTTTTTGTAAACCCACTGGTACACCATGAAGTAGGAACTAAAGATACACTATTCTCCAGGAAGTAAAATCTAAATTAAATTAAATCTAAAGTAAAAAAAATTTTTTAAATACAAGAAAATAATAAAAAAAAATGTTTTTGGCATGTATTGTTAAGGTGTAAATTATGACATTGAAAATGGACTAACAAGTAATTTTATTTGATTGTAGCTTAAACTCCATCGGCAGATTTTTATTTATTCCTTTTTAGAGAACATTTCGATTTTTAAGGTTAAATGACTTTTATATTGCAAATGACAGTTGACGTCTCCCATATTGAAACATGTTTCATCAACCTGGGTACAAGGCAAACCACTGATGAAATCCATGGGTGTCGAAGGCTTTCACTGCTTTTTAGAGAGTTAAGGTTTTCACAGGACACAAATTTGCCATTGATTCTAGTTGGTTGTGTTCTATTTTAGTTCTTATCTTTCCATAGATTAATAATGTCTTTTGCAATTAATTTGTTATTAATGAGCTTCAGTGCATGATCAGTGGACCTTGATAAAGCCCCTTATTCCCTCGGTCCTACAGGAAAGATGTTCCAAGCTCCCGACCTAAACCTCATCGTTGAGTTCATCTTCATGTTCTATAAAGAGAAGCCCATCGACTGGCTGCTGGACCACATTCTCTGGGTCAAAGTTTGCAATCCTGAGAAAGATGCGGTAAGTAGACGTGTGTGTGTGTGTTTGTGTGTGTGTGTGTGTGTGTGTGTTTGTTTGGGGAAAAGGTTGTTATTGCTTGGTGTCTTTCATCATTCCTCTTTCCTTTTTTACAGAAACACTGCGAGCGGCAGAAGTCCAGCCTGCGTGTGCGATTCAGACCCTCTCTATTTCAACATGTGGGACTCCATTCCTCTCTTGCTGGAAAGATCCAAAAACTCACCGTGAGTCTCACATACTCACCCTTGTTACACTCTAAGAGCACCACCACCCCACCCCAGCCTATTAAGCTTGTTCTGTCTGAGTGAGCTGACTTCCTCCTTTTTGTGGTGGTGTGCCTACTTCCTGTCAAACCACTTCCTCTCTCTGTTAATGTAGGACAAGGACTTCCTGAAACCTCTGCTCCATAAGATGCACGTCAACCCCCCAGCTGAAGTGTCCACTTCAATGAAGGTATCCGTCTACAAAACCCATATTCTATAAAACATATTAACACATATCCCATGTGCAGTTATGTACATGGAAATATCCTTTATTTACGCAGGGAATCCCATTGAGAAATGTTTCTATCACAAGACAGCCTAGGTCATGAGAAGAACTATGATAACAAGAGTCAATGGAAAGGGAAAAGCCCTAAATTAAAACAAAAATACAAGAGTAAAAACGATGGATGTTTGGCGTGTTGTGCAGGTGTACCAGGGCCACACGCTGGAGAAGACTTACCTAGGAGAGGATTTCTTCTGGGCCATCACTCCTACTACGGGCGACTACGTTCTCTTCAGATTTGACAGGCCTGTTAGCATAGAGAGGTAAGTCGGGAAAGAGCGGTGCGTTCAAGTGTCTGTTTGTGTGCATGCTTGCATCAAGTGCATGCCAATAATATTATAGACAGAGTGGAAGACATTGTCAAACATTTATATTGACATAAAAAACAGACATTAACACAGACAGAAAGGAAAGACTGTGTTCTTTCCTTTCTCTCTATCTGTGTGTGTGTGTGTGTGTGCATGTGTGCGTGTGCATGTGTGTGTGTCCAGGGATCAGGGTGAGCTAATGAGTTCTAAAATAAGTATTCTCAGGCCAGCCTCCTACTCTCTGCAGAGCCGGGGGAGGGAGAGGAAGACAGTGAGAATAAAGGGAGCTGATAGCAAGACTCAACGGGATTGGGGAGAGGATGTTAACATTTGCTCATGTGGAGAAGCACAGGAGACTGATGATCGTAGCCACCGCTGTTGTAAAGATACTGTGGGGACAGTGGGAGAGGGGCAGAGGGGTTGACAGGTTTCTTATTGTAGTTTGTTCACTCTGTCTGTCACTCCGTTGTTGAGTGACACCAATTATACTGGCTGGGTCTCTTCTGTTCTACTGATAAGAGACAACATCTCATCAGCAGTTGCTCAATAGAGGTAGCTTTCTTTATTTCCTCTCGCTCTGTCTCCCTCTCTCCTGCTCCCTACTTTGTGGTTTGTTATGTTTATGATTAGTAAACACTTATAGATACACATGAGAAGCGAAACCAAGAAAAACATTTACCTGCCAGCTGTTCCCATCCAAATTGTCTATATTTAGAGGGTTGGTGAACTAAATCTAAACATCTGTTTTCCATTGTTGTCAGCTGGATGAGAATTGCTAAATATTTATTGCTAACAGTGATAAAAACAGACTGGTAGCAACACTAGCCAGTTAGCTGTCTCCAG
Source organism: Gephyroberyx darwinii (assembly GCA_900660455.1). NCBI lineage: Eukaryota > Metazoa > Chordata > Actinopteri > Trachichthyiformes > Trachichthyidae > Gephyroberyx > Gephyroberyx darwinii. The sequence goes on along the minus strand of CABFOQ010046291.1, from coordinate 5,542 downwards.
TGTGTATGTGTGCGTACCTTAGAAAAATGTGAGAATGCATATTCATGTTATTTCACGTGGATATGAATGGAAAAACAGAATTGGGTGATTTGATTGGCAGGTTCCTGTTCCGCAGTGGGAACCAAGAACACCCAGGGGACAGGATAGAGAACACCACAGTGGAAATACTGCCCTTCTCGGTAAGGAAACTCAGCTGACAGGAAGCACACACATGCAAGTCTCTCACATTTTTGTGCTGTGATGCACAAAAAGTCATTACTGATTGGATTAGATTATTGATTGTTCAGTCATATGTACCTCGAGTATTGACTGATTATTGACTGGATTATAACCATGACATTTGTTCTGCCAGAGGAGAAGCAATCTGATACACAAGTGTAGACATGGGTGTTAGTATCTGTCCAACTGCTGCTCAAATTAAAATTCAGTGGCGTTCTCATATTTTTCTCTAAATTCCATATATCTCTGTGTGCGTATTTTAGGAAACTGGACTGCAGACCAAAGAGAAGTACAAGCGAACTGAAGACCGCTTTTACAGAGTCGGTGAGTGGACCAGACAGACCTCGATACTATTCAGTTAAATTTTCCCACATAGCGGGAGAGCTCATAAATACTTGCAAAAAAAAAAAAAATGCACACACACATGACATGATCAGATTACACACACACATTGGTGTCTGCTTCACTCTTATAGGCAGTGTGCAAACAGCTTCTCAAATATTCTCAATCAGCCGTTTCTCTCTTTCCTCCTTTTCTGTTTATACCTGATGTGTCCTGCTCTTCCTGCCATCATTCTCTCCCCGCTCTCACCCTTCAGTCTAACAACTTTTCTAACGTGCTTGTGTCTTACTTTCTTAGCTTTTTTTTCTCATTTGATGTTTGTAAACAGGACATACAGTACAGTGTTTTTTATGTGTGTTTGTGTGTATGCAGGCCACTTTGAGAAGGGTGTAGCAGAAGGAGCTGTAGATCCAGGTTTCAATCCTATAGTGGCACTGAGGCTCTCCGTTGTCAAAGACTCAGCTGTGTGGGCCATCCTCAGTGAGGTAAGCCAATCACACGCTGCACCTGTAAATCACCTGTCCAATCATATGCTGAATACCACTCGGTCCAGTCACATACTGCCTCCTTGTGTCTATCCAATAATGCATGTGGTGGTCTGCTCTCTCCCTGCAGATCCACATCAAGAGGATAGCGGGCTAACTGACCATGGGGAGGTCACATCAATCACGGCCCCTGGGGTTCCAAACTCTCCTAGACTGCTAATCCAGGCCCTGCAGCACCTAGCAACCAGCAGTGACATCATCAGAGCCCACAGGAGATGCTCTTCTGACGAATGCCATCCCTCTCCTGGCTAGGGTGTTTCTGTCCCCTTCCTACTATACCTTGTTCTTTTGCTTCCCTTCCATCCATTACTCCCTTTGTTTCTTCATCTCTTCCTCACTCCTGTGCTCTTAATTCATTTGTGTGAATACTACTGTATAAAGAACAGCAGCAGAGTGTCTGAAGAAATACGTTCCCAGCGCCGGCTCTTGAAGTGACTGTGTTGCTCAGCAGCTTTGAACACAATCAAATGACACGTGGACGGATGGGGACAAATCATCACATCTAGGGAGAACCAGTCACCTGGCCACTGGTGTTGTTTATGCTGCCTAAATACTTCTCTGTTGCTCTATGCTGCCACCTCTGGGCAAGCTGGGGCATTGCACTGTCACTAGCGCCACAGCAAAGCCCCCTCCCAATGATGAAGAATGTTGACATCGCTAATGGCCACTTGCTCTGTTCTCTACAGAGATGTAGGAGCTGTAGCTCAACAGCAGGCCGATATTGACAAATGTTGTTCCTCACTCCCAGGGTATTGTTAAACTAGCCCCAGGATGAGCTTACTGTTCCCAAATCCTGACTGTAGACAGTTGGTGACAAAATTGACCCCAAGCTAGATTCCTTGGGAACTACCCCAATCCATCAAGACAATACCTACTAGAATGAAACCATATCTTCCCTCACCCCGTCTGACAGGGTGTGTGTTGGGCCTCAGTGTCAGTTTATAGTAAACCAATCAGGCATTGCCTTGGCATCATTTTCCTGAAGGGATATATTGTTATATTGATATATAATTACAACTATGACGATCTATGAAGGTGACTTAATTTATTTGAAATAAATCTTTAATTTGTACAAGAGGTAAAAAATATATTTTTATTCTATTAAGAGATGTTTATGCTAGTTAAGAGTCTGTGTTTTGTTTTTTTTGTTTTTTCCAAAACTGCTAATGTGCTTTTTATTTTTATTTTTACAGCTACAGTACTTGGCATTTGTTTTGTGTGCTGGTGCAGGTAGCTCAGTTCTAACTACCGTACCAGTTTCCTATCACTTCCAGCCAAACATTGTAACTGAAATAATTATTACCAACGCTAAAACTGAATGGTCAGAGTTTTGAATGAGTTCTAGTGAAGCAGTTCTGGATCACTCTGTTCCAAAATTTGTAAAAATGTGCCTTACATCCCTTACGTCCTCTGCCTCAGCACCATTATTCCAATGAGTTCCAGCTTTTGCCTTCACCTTGTTGGCTGGGTGTAGTGATAATCATTGACGTATTATCCACCTTTTCTGTCCAGTTGGTGATTTAAGTCAGGAACAATAGCTCTGTCGTTCTGAGGTGTACCACCTTGCACTGAGAAGTCTTAGGAATAGTTTGAATTTGTGTCTGTAAACAGAAGGATTAATTGTATTAGATCACCATCTGAAACAGTGTGGTTTGCACTGTGTTTTTTCCCACATCTTTTTTTTTTGCTAATATCACATTATTGTACTTTAATTTCTCTTCTTCCCATAGACGATACTTTCACTTTCAATGTCTCCTCCTAATCCATGTAATGGTTTATTTTGTCCAATCAGATTTCTGGCTGTGATTGGACAGGATATTATGACTACTATACCTTTTTTGAACATGTGCCATCTCATTGCAGAGTGCTTCTTGGTAGTCAAATTTGACCACAAGGTTGCATAGTACGCTCTCTGATTGTAAATATATAGAAAAGCAATGAGCATACTCATACTCTCTCTCTCTCTCTCTCTCTCTCTCTCTCTCTCTCTCATCCATCATAGTTTAATGAAGCCATTTTACATGAAAACGTTCATTGTGCCGCCATGTTTGCCAATGTTCGTGGTTTGTTCAGGGGCCTAGTGGAAATGACTTTGTGGAGCAATTCAGTAAGGGTTGATTTGTAAATGGAAAAGCGTCTCAAAAACAAGTCAGTTTTTCACTAATCATGCTTGTTCAGAATGCATGAGAATTATTTGTACTTTATTAATAAACAATATCTCATTTGGTCGGGGCAGGCCCCTCCACCCCCTGATCAAACCATCCATACTAGAGCTGTATTTATCAAACTTTGTTTCTTGGCAATGGGAGAAGATGAACCTGAAGATGAAGAGAACCTGTTCCGCCCGAGGGTGGAACAGGTTTGGAAGGGGAAAGGCAGTCAGTACCTCTCATTAGACTGGCTCCTGATCCTTGTCTTGCACTCATGCACAACTTGAGACTGAATGCATAAAAACCATATGATTGGTTGTGAGATCCCTGAGATCCTCTTCTGTAAGTGGATAATCGATAGGAGACTGAAGAAAGGAATTCTGCCCTTGCCTGGCAACCCACACCCATCAGTTCATGTGCCTTCATCACGTACATATGTGTATGTCTGCCTCTGATGATTTTGACATGCGTTTTCATGGACATCTTTGAAATAAATAAATTGTTGATACAAGTCACGCCCATTTCTGCTTTGGTTTTATTCACATTCTCAATCCATCTGCTTCATCAGACTCATTTGAAGACGGCTGTTGAAATGTCAGGGTGTAAGCATAGTTATTTTCAATTATTTCTGCCATTGGTATGGTTTTACTATCACCTAGTTGCAAATATTGAAAATAGTTGTGACCCAAAAAATCTAGTTGACAGATTTTTAGGCCTGTTGTATTTGTGTGCAGGTTAATGGTGACTCCCATGTTACTTTTAAACTGCTAAACAAGGCATAACATGTCTCTAAGAACCGCTCCGGAATAATACACACTATCTGACATGAAAAACTACAGCCCTTCCCAGCATGCATTGTGTTCACGCCAGGCACTTCCTTTTTCCCATCATGCCTTTCCCCAAAACATGGTGGCCAATGTCTTTCACAACGTTCGTGTTACTACTTGAACTAGCTAGCTTGCATTTGTGAGTGTACGTAACGAAACATTTGTCTGAATGTAAAGTCTGCGCAATGCCGAAATACTACGAGGACAAAGAGGAAGATAACAGGGCTTGTGCCGGTATTAGGGAGGACTTCAAGGCATGTCTCCTTCAGCATGACTGCGTTGTAAAGGTAACGTTGACATCTCGTGATAGCCAATCACAGGCAGCCGAGGAACCTAGCAAACACCGGATCACACTTGTTTTGAGTACACAGCCTCACCCAATATCGGCAACATCAGTGATAACAGCAGTTAGTTACATTTTCTGGGTGAAATGTGTAAAAACTAATGGTTTGTCTACCGTCAACCTCTCCCCTCTCCTATCTTGCCCCCGTCCCCTCGTCAGTGTGACATTAACAGTGATGTTAATAAGGACACTATGCTCCTGAAATGTCCCAGTGTTTTCTAATTGCCCTCTCATTTTGTCAGGAGGGGAAGAAGCCCAGTGAGTGTTTAAAGGAAGGCCACTGCAAAGCCCTGCAGACGTCGTTCTTTGAGTGCAAGAGGTCAATGGTAAGCATTCATTTCGTGGTACTTGTGATGGATTTATGGTGCGTTTCATTGTACTCGGAGGTCGAGTCGGTATTCCCGACTTCCAATCTAAATACGTTACAGTGCATCTGCTCGGGAAAACATGGACGCAAGCAACAAACTCATGTTTGCATGGCAGGTCTCTGAATTTCACAAGCATCTAAAGAGCACCTACATCAACTACTACAGCGCTTAGTGAAGAGAAACGGCGCATATCAGTGAACTAGTAATGTTAAGGTTAGTAGGCTAGTACCACACGCTAGTAATACTGTCGCCATTCCTGTTCACCCACATCAGACTTTCTCTGTTCTCTGATGATTCATCCATTGTGGGTTGCATCAAGGAGGACAATGAGGATGAGTACAGGAGTCTGGTGGAGAGGTTTGTCGGATGGTGCGACGACAACCACCTACAGCTCAATGTCAGCAAGACGAGAGAGCTCGTGGACTTTTGTCGGAACAAGAGGCGACCACCACCACCTGTGATCCTCCAGGGTAAGGAGGTGGAGGTGGTGGAATCCTACAAGTTCCTGTGGGTGCACCTCAACAATAAACTGGACTGGTCACACAACACTGATGCTCTACAGGAGAGGTCAGAGCAGACTGTACTTCCTGAGGAGGCTCAGGTCATTCAACGTGTGCAATAGGCTGCTCCACATGTTCTACCAGACTGTGGTGGCCAGTGCACTCTTCTTTGCTGTTGTATGTTGGAGATGTGGCACCAAGGCAAAGGATGCCAACAAGATCAATAAACTGGTCAAGAAAGCTGAAAT
>CABFOQ010046286.1:0-35488 GCA_900660455.1 Gephyroberyx darwinii | reverse complement strand
TTGTTAAAGACAGGTATACTCCAACATTTCCATGGTAATGAAATCCAAGTTGGATTTCAGACGCCTCAAACTCTTGTTCGCACTTTACGCACTACGCAAAGTGCCGTAAAGTGCCGAAGAAGAGTCAGCCATCTTGGATTTCATTACAATGGAAATGTTGGAGTATACCTGTCTTTAACAAAGTTTAAACGTTTATTTGTGCACAGGAGGTGGAGCGCCACCCGCCGCCCCGCAAGTAGACAAGTGAAGGATTGTGGACATCTGGTTAGGTCAGTGACGTATTGGTTTCGTTATCGGGCTCGCTGACTGTCGTGCAGTAAAAAGTCAATGGAGCAGGACAGGACCCTATGGGAGAGGTAAACAGCCATATGATGAAAGACTCCCAAAGGCTCCTGGATCAGGGCTAGTAGAATGGCAAATTGCCGTGCCGCTGATGGCAACACAACACACAACCGTAGTTGTGTTAATGCGTTAAGACGAATTTGCTTTAACGGATTATTATCGCGTTAACTTTGACAGCCCTGGTAAAAAATATTTTCGGTTCATTATGAAACTGTGGCGGAACAAATTAGGCGGGTCACCACAGTCTAGGTAATTAATTGGAAACACTGATAAGTTACCACTTCAGTAGTCTATTCTCTCCAGTCATTACAGTAATGTAACTTTATGGTTTCTATGGATATCTTAAGTGCTTAGAGAAATGTATGGTGTAATGTTGTTTTTATGTTTTTTACATTTATGATATATGTGTAACCCATACTGTAAATACTTTGGAAGCGGGATGCAGACTGCTTTACATGTAGATCTGTTCTACATCTGTTCCGCATTTTATATTTTAATTTTTTGTAGGCTAATGAAACGGATTTTTTCCCCTTGGAGTCAGTTCAGTCAGTCATTTTCTTACTGAAGTGTTTCTCATTTTACTTTAAACGACTGGGAAAAACTGTAAGTATTACAACTTTGTAGGCTCTCCATAAGCATTGCATCAGAAACTGGCCAGTTGTAATCGTGTTCAGCTTGAGGAAAAACTTTATTTTGTAAACTGAACCCAGAAAACCAGTTTAAACTCCACATCCTTTCGTCCTTTATGTGCTGCATGAGAAAGATCATATGCAACAATGTTCTCTTTTGCAAAACAAAAGGTACCTTTTAACAAGCCACCTTTCACCAAAGTATATTTTTACACCAGCAGCTGTACTTCTAGTTGAGTAAAACTTCAGGAAAGTAAGTAAGTCTTCTTCCCACGCCTGGATGTGTAGCAGGTTTAAGTTAGCCTGTCCAATTCAAAAGAGTGCATATTCTGGGATTTATAGTGCACACAGCATTCAAGCTAGCCCAGTGGCAGTAACGGAACAGACAAATACATCCCATAATCATGACGATTAGAGGTTTAGCCTCTGGCCTATTCAGCACCAAACCTGTGCTGTCACCTGACAGGTGGACGGGCCTGTACCAGAGGAACAGCTAACAACTAGCTTAGTAGCAGGGAGGACTAACCTGTGGTACGCCTGCTCCAGGAAATAGCCTCAAACTGGGCAAAAAAAGGCGTGTACGTACATAGAGCTATAGCATTAGTTGTTTTATACCTCGCTAGGCCCGAGTAAATCAGCTTTAATGTTACTTACTGCGATGTCATTTTCCGAAGAAGTAGAAAGTGAAACCAAAGGCTATAACGTTAATTGTTGTAATGCTTTCTTAGTGGAGCTGCAGCTGGCAGCAGTACATTTTATAAGTAGGGCGGAGAAGAAGAAAAAGCGGTCATATACATGTTCGTACAAGTCCGTATAGTTTTCCAGTGATTTAGATTTCTTACCTTCGCAACAAAATAAACAAAACACGCGCTCATGAAGTCATCCTGGCGGAGGAACTAAAATGACGGTTCAGATTTCCGACTTCCTTGTTGTTCTGCATTTTCATCAGCTGGTGGCGTCAAGAGCACAGCGTTTTAAAGGGGAATAGCACTCAGTTTTAGAAGTAGTAATAATAATAATAATAATAATAATAATAACAATAATGATTTCATATTATATGGGCAATAATAATAATAACGTGTGGTAATATAATATACTATCGTATATCATCATGTAATATCATATAATATGTAATATATCATTATGTAATATCATATAATATCATGTAATATAATATCATACAATAAAATTGATACTATGTATTTCTTTGGCCCAGGACAGTCCAATTTATAATTTAACATGAACAAGTTATCAGGCAGAAGACTATGGCTGGCTATGGTTATCACTCACCATAAAGAACAGCAGGGAAGTGAAGTCAAGCTGTGAAATCCTCTTGATGATAAAAGGGAAGGATGGTAAAGGTGCAGCAGCACCCAGGGGCCAGTTTCTGGGGGTAACAGCTGTACGTGTCAGCTCATTTGGATACAACGGCTCAAATGAATGTCCTGCTCTACCACACGCTGTTTACGACAGATTTGAGCATCCTAATGAGATCCCAGGTTTGGAAAGTAAGGGTACTCTGCTTTCAGGTTTTGGAAGTGAGCTGTTCATGGTCACAGATGTTGCTTGGGCAGTTCTAGATCATAGAAACAACATATATTCATTCTTATGCTTAAGAATATTTTGTGATATTCTAAACTGTTCATCCTGCATTTAAGGCAACTGAGATTCTCCTAATCTAGGGCTAATAACTTATACTTAATACATTTAATAAAGTTATACTGCTTACAGTCACACATTTTCATTTTTCTTTTTTGGGTGATTCTGGAACTAACAAACTTGTACCCGCCAACCACGGGGAGAGGGCACACCACAACTCCCCCTCAATAATTAAACCTGACAAATGACTGTGATTCTGTTTTCATTCTTTTTGGGGGAAAAACACTCTGATTAAAAATTGAAAAATACCCCTGAGGTCTAAAACCGACCAATCAATATTTACAAGCAACAACAACTCTCTCTCCATAATGTGCATTAAGGTGATTTATTATTGATAAACGTTTGTTGTTTTCAGACTCATCATCCATCTCTCCCACACAAGCCAATATATCAGTAACCTGTTATGTAACTCTTAACTTCTCCAGACTATGTTATGACAGCAGTAATTCAAACCCCAAAACCATAGCACTCAAAACCTGGGGTTTTAAATCATCACACTGTGACATGTTTTTAGACACTAAGTCAAGAGACAGGGATATCACGGCTCCACAAAAATTATGAGCTCACACTTCAAACTTCAAGCTGGTTGACAGTGGTATTTTCTTCCTTGTTACAAGGTGGGCTGAATGCATTTGTATTGATAGTGACAAACATACAGTTTATTACTATCTTATTGTCTTATTGTGAAAAAGCCTTTCTGAATAAGCTGTTTAAATGGTTTTCAAAATTACATTTAACAATAACAAAGCCTATGACCTATTATGGACCTGTACATAACATCATTTCAATTGCATATTAAAGAATGAGGCAAAATTTGTATTCATTTTTTACCAATAAGTCAACAAATACTTGTTATTGTGGTTCAATCAAATGACATAAATCTTGATACAGGTAACAAGCAGTTGTTCAATTTTATTGTCCACTAGGTGGCAGTGTCCTCTACAGTACAAACTGTCTTCTATACAGCATCTACTCCTCAGTGGCAACACTTTACCCATACCAGGTAGCAAACAAACCTTTATTCAACAGATAATGCAGTTCTTAAGATCGCAGAATAAATTATCGCTCAATGCAACACCACCTGGGCATAAGCAAAAGCACACATCCAAACATATTTCAAGGCACATGAAGCAAATAATGCTGGATTAAGCAACACCAAGCTTAAATCTTTACCGATATGAAAAAAAAAAAGCATAACACTGACATTTTAGATGACAGATTCGTTGGTGAAATAATAATGTGAGGGTAAGGAGGAGGAGCAAGTGGTTCTTTGTCGCTCTGTTACAAAATACGATCAATATATATATTCCTGTAGTGCAAGGACTCTACAGCATTGCTCAGCAAGTGCACCTAATTATTTAAGCCTGGACAAAATAGAGCTGAATCTGTTGACATAATTGTGTGAGGGTTTTTTTTCCCCCCGTGGTATATTCAACAAAGAATTTTACTGATTCCTCACAACGACAAATACTTTAAATGGCTATATGTATCATGCATATGATATTCTTTAAAGTCACAATTTACAGACAGTAACTGACAAATACAGCAGTAATAATACATTTAGGTTTAATGGCAAAATCCATCAACTTATTTAGTGTTAAAAAGGTTTCATCAAAGGCACTTGACACCTACTTTGCAAGTATTAAAAATTGTATGTCAGTGATAAGGCACGTTTGATATGGACGTTATAGGCTTATTTCTTATCTATGGGCTATGAATGGCTGTACACAGCATGACAAACTAGTTTCACTTTTATTTATAGGCCCATTTTGTTGTTTGGTGGTGTATTTTTCTTATTCTCATCAACATGATGTCATGTCGAGAGATTTCCAGCGCAGCTACAACGGAGTTTGAAAGCAGAAAATATTTCAGCTGTCTAAAAAAATTCAACAGTAAAGGTTTTGGTGTCAGTCCCTCAGAATCAGAGAGCAAGGGCTTCTTTCTCGCCTCGCCATTTTATACAGTTCAAAAATCACACGAGGAGAAATCCATCATAGAAGAGGCAGAGATACTAATTTCTCAATAGACCAGAATGCAATGCGGCCACAAGTCATGTTGTGTTTTGAGTAAGGGTCTCTCTTCTCTTACTATGCTATCATTATTCTTCGTAAAACCAAGGGCTGCATGCAACGAGCCCAGGCACATTGTCTCGGGGTTGTCGAAAGGCATTCTGGAAAATGTAGGAAATCACTAACTGAAGTAGAAGTACACGAGGCAGGGCGAGGGGAAAGTGGATCAAACAAAAAGGTAAACTACATCACAAAATAACTCCTGGAATGAGTCGAACAGCACAGGCTGATGATATATAACAGTGTGAGTTTTCCTGTAAAGCATAACACAGACCCCTTTTCCATCTTTTTCCAGATCTTCCAGAACAGATAAACAGAAAATGTCCCATTACAGATGTTGAAAAACAATATGTTGAATATCAAGACGTAAGCAGCACTATAGTGAAGCAACTGACAAAGATTTTGGTCAAAATTGAAAGTAGAAAATAAGAGTCCGGGTTGAAAACGGACAGAGTTACGTTTCAACAAAGACCCAGAATAGATGTTTCCTTTTATACCTGCCTTCATCACGTCAAGTTACGTTACGGTGAAAGAATATACCCAAGTGATATTTACAGCAAAACCAACGGTGTCCTCTGTTGTGAAGCTAATTGAAGTTTTTAGTTTGGTAAATTATAAAAAAAATCAGTTTGGATTCAAACAGGCTTCAATATGCAATCCATCCAATATGTTATATTTCTATGAGATGCTCTCAATGCTCAACTGTTACTTCCTGCATGGAGGGCAGTAATGAACTTTGCACAGAAACACCACTCTATGTCTATACACAGGTTATGAATAGGGGAATTACGGCCTCTCGTCCGACTGCTGACGTTAAAAAAAGGTTATTTTCTGTCATTGTTTCGGACCGTTCGCAAGCTGGCCACAATGCTTCCACTGTTTCCCATGTGAAAACAATACAATAGTAACAAAGCGGCTGATGAATAGCATGCTGGTTGTCAGTCCTACTGGGTGACAGGACGTCTTTTCCTTAATGCCCAAGTCAAACACCGAGCAGAGGGATGACAGATCACATATCGCCATCACCGGAGTCTCTTTGCTCGTTTGTCCTGACATGGGAATGTGAATGGACGTACAAACAGAGACAAAAATGTCTCTGCTTAAATAGCGTGAAAGGAGTTAATAATAAAGCTTGACAATGTTTGAGTTTAAAGCAGCTGCACAGGCTGAAAAAGTTCATGAGATCATTTCTTTGGAAATTACCACCCCCCAAAAAATAGAAGGCTGATTAAGTTGCCGCTGTTCATTCAACTGCACGCTTCATCTTCCTTTAAACATTCTGATTTTGTGCTTGTCCGCCAGCAGCAGCGTGACGTTATATTCATAGTCTCCATCGTGGACTCCCGTGTGTCGGAAAGCTCCGGCCAAGTGGTTTTCCTCCCAGTAGTGATGCCAGTTTCCGTACTGGTCCGCGCCGAATCCAAATACGCTGACCTGGAGTGTACGAGGAGCAGAGGAGGTGAGTCCACCAGACCGCAGCGTCACTTAAACAGACTGTATACATTCACTATATCAGGTTATTGTTAAAGGTGCCCATCTCTCTCTACCACATCTTTTTTTTTTTTTTATTTGCATTCCAGGTCATTTACTAATTAATAAAAATGTGCTGATAAGAAAATGCAAAAGCTTCTACCAACTTACCTCGTCACATATGTGAATGGCGAACAGTAAGCTGAGGAAGCCGGTCGAGGGATATCGCCCATGGCCCTCGAGCCAAGTCTCGTACACGTACTTAAAGAACGTAGGGCTGTAAATCAACACCTGAAAAACAGTTGTAATCATAATTTATTATGATAATTATTTATTGCATATAGGCCTACTGCTATATGAGGCTGAAACAGGCAGATATCGGCAGATGTTCTTGCTGTCTGAGGACCGATTATTCACGTAGCGTAACCACAGTTCAGGAGGCATGAGTGTGAAAAGTCGCCTCAGACATCATGATAAATTAAAACAATGTATAAGATTTATTAAACAAAAGTTACATCATGTTTAATAAAAACTACACATGGGATTAAGACCTTTGTTTGACTCACCTTATCCTTGTTTGCCTTTATCCTGGACATAACAGGTATATATGTTCTGCAGTGACAGAAAATAACAATACATGATAAATGACTTATTTCATTCACAGCATTAAATATAATCTTAAATACAATTTTTCCAGGATGTAATTCTGCTCATGTGTATGTCTACAATCACTGGCATCATGTTGCGCAATCACAGGGAAATTTGTGGCATGCGTTTGACTGAGGATACGTCTGAACAACTGTGACAATATAAGGACAGAAAAGCTGATTAAATATCATGGACGCATTTACAAGTCGTCACACGCATGACATACGCTCGCTGTCAAAAACGGTTCCATTCGTTCATCACGCGACAGCCAGCCGTGTCGCGTTGTTCATCATCCTCGTGCGGTAATGAAAAATGCAAAAGGAAAAAGAGGTTTGAATATGCAATATGAAAAGTGTATTCAGGAGTCTAACTCTGACTAGACCCGGTATAAGCAGCGCGGACCTGCAAAAAGTGTGTGTATGTGTGTATGTCACTGCCCGCAAGTTGGAAAACAAATCACGCTGGACTGAGAAAGTCCCCCGATGCTAATTCCACACCATGCAAACCTTAAAGTCAGCAATGCATGGGGTATGGGATACTAATGATTACATGGGCACGCAGAGCAGCGGGAAACAATCCACACAAATGTTTCCAATTACGAGATAAAGCTTTATCAAGAGTATTGCTTACTGATAGGTGTCACTGCAATGAATTGCACTGAATTGCAAGTCCCGAGATTAGAATGATTCTCGTGATGCCGCTTGCATATTCATCATGTCCCTCAGAAGTGCATACATTTGATATATTGTCCTGAGTACTTCATTACTTCTTACCTATCGGGGTTTTGAGAATGCTTAACGTTTAAAGTCTGCATTGCAAAATCGCATTGTGAGTTTGGATCAATAGTCATTCCCGTGTACCTGCATTCAGTTCATTCCCTAATCGGTTTGGAGTATCTTTCTGTGACCCTCTTGTATTCACCATCATTAATTAAGACGTAATGCGTGTTGGGGCAGTACCAAAATGCCCTGCCCCTATAGTGATCTCTGTGATGTTTAATGATGCAGAATGATTGTTCTGGCACCATCCAATTGGAGACTTGGATGAAAAAGTGTATTTAGAGATCAAGCCGTTTCCTGGCCCTTGCCATCATTTCATTACGTTTAACACACCTTCCTGCGGTTGTTTTATTACGCCACCGCGGATGCACTCTTATTTCTGGATTACCAGTTATCATCAGCCTGAACGTCCCGAATGAATGAGTTGAATTTGCAATTCAACACAAGGTGATTAGTGTTATGACTAGAGTGCAATGGTTATATGTGAAGGGTTTTAATGAATCTGGGAGAAAGAAAAATCCATGCATGCATGGTCACATCTCTGCACAAATCTACTCCAGGTTTAATGCGCTTGAGTCAGAAATTGAGCAGTGAATGAAAAACAGTAGAGCTGCCACACAACTACACAATTTGGAGCATGCACAGCATGCACTCACTGTTTGATGGTGCCTGTGGTCAGCGCACTAATGATCCACTGGAGGTCCAGAGTCTTGAAAGGGATCAGCACCAGACTGGTGTTGTTGTCCAGGTCTATGGCACTTTCTGGGTACATGACGTGATGAGTTGTTCTGGCGCCCACATCTTCCTCGAAACCAGCAGTGGGAGCCTGGTTCATTCTGCAGGGACAAAATAGCGGAGCTCATGTTTTTAGTAAAAATGGCACACATTGGGTCATTACTTCTGCTGCTCGACTGCCAAGTTGAGGTTCGTTTCACTCATATATCAGAAAGATGATCATCCCTTATCTACCAAGGATATTTAGGAAATGTAACCCTAACCCTACCATCAGCCAAACCACTAGAAGTTGAGTCATGCCAAACTAGGCCTCACAATTTCCACATTTTGTGATAAATAATAAATAATTAACAAAACCAATTGGCATGTTGAACATGTTGGACATAAAAAAAATCCAGTGCCCCTTTAGAGAGGTGGGAACAACAATTACAGTTACAACCCTATTATTATGTCCAATTATATTCGCTCATGCTGGAACAGTAATTGTCTGGCAAACAGTTTGAGTAGCCTGAGTGGCAGTCGGCTTCGGTCAGCGGTGGGAAGTGAGACAGACGAGTAATATCAACACACTGACCCGCGTTTGACTGACATCACCTGTTGTGGCGGTCCAATCAGAGCAATCTCAACCTCCTCATTACCGACTTTGAGTTGACAGCTACATAAGAGTTTGGCATTTTCTGCCTGAACCTGACAGGAATCAAGGATGACCTCCCCACAAAATAGTATTTTTGACCACACAAAAGTCTATTTTACAGTGGCAGCAAACTTGCTGCTATTTCGTGTTCCACCTACAAGTATGAGATACAGCCACTAAAATCCTGCTTAACCATGACTAATAGTTTGAGAATGACACAAAAGCGAGAGGTCCTTCTTGAAATAGAATATAGATACCAAAATGATCCATGTGTCCCTGGTAGATCGTTGGATCCGTTGCTCCATGCTAACACTTTAGCATACACTATGTTGAGTGATACTAGGCTCCATGCTAACACTTCAGCATACAGATGGGTGAAACTAGGCTCCATGCTAACACTTTAGCATTTGGGTGATAATAGGGTACTAGCACTATCTTAAAAGTCAGAAAATGAGAACTTGTAGCTGCTCTAAAGCTAAATGCTAAGTAAGTCTTAAATAGTCAGCTTAGTCTGGATGTTTTGTGTAGGGAATTGGTAAACATCTTTATGAAATATAGCACAAATGATGCACAATACAAAAATAACAAAGTTACTAGCAGGGGCTACTTTCCCTCTTTCCACAGGAAGTGAAGGTGCTTAATGATGGGAGACTTTGTACGGTGTGACACCTCTGTGGGTTGGTATGTTTTGCTTGTCTGTTGCAGGTGATTAGTGGACTGAGCTGAATCGTTAGCTTGCTGATGAGACACACCTGGGCCCGGGTTGTCTTCTCTATAAAAGCTGCTCCATCCAGTCCTCGCCCCCTCTCTCTCCACATGCACCTATTGTTTGGTTTAGTTTGGCATAGCGGGTATTCTTTTGTTTTACACTGTCCAAAATCCCCTCACCACACTTACACGCAACCACTCACTTACATAACTGACTATCACCCACATCTACTTTCTTTCTGGTTAGTTAATAATAGTATTCACTACTTATTTATTAAGTTAGGTGTGCGTCTCCCCTTTTGTCCAACCACATGAGCCGGGTCGTGACAACGTCTAAAACTCACTGAGCAGCAGATGAATACACGGTTGCTCACCTGAACTAGTTCCAAAAATACACCTGGCTACATCAGAGTTAATGATATTTCAGTGTTAAAATTCATGAATCTGCAGACCCTATAATGAAACCACTAACAATGTTTTATTACTAAAAGGTCAGTCTTCTTACTTTGGATAATGCAAGTCCGCGACTATCACTGAACATAGTGTATGCCAATGTGTTAGCATGGAGCACCAGAGAGAACGAGAGATGCAAACACGTTAGATTTTAACTGTGCATTGGTGTAAATTACAATGCAAATGAGTACTAATACTAATAATAATGCACTGATACTTCTTTAATGATTTCCAAAGTTTTTATGTAGCTCTTATTCTTTGCCAACAAATCTAAAATTGAATATGCTGTCATCTACAAGTTTCAGCCAGCTAACACATTTAAAGGTCAGCTCATTTCTTAGTGTGTGACCAGTTAACTAGCTGCTTTTATTGTGTGTGTGTGTGTGTGTGTGTCATAGCTATGTTGAACAAGGTAGATGGACATACTTTTACAGAATGCCTGTCCAGTTTGAGTTAACTAATAACCATAAATAAGAACAATAATGAACATTATCCTCTTGTAAGTGAAGTGATGGTGCCGCCAGATTGAGTCAACAGCACAGGAAGTAGAGACAGTGAGACACTAAGTGCTCTATTTTTGTGACGGCACATGGCACACGGCTTTGCACTGGTGAAGTGGCATTTTCGTCGAGTGCACACAGGTTTGCCCGTTTGGTATTTTGGTGATTCACTGTGAGCTTGACTACACCAAAATGGGAGGAGAGGCGCAGTCGGGGGGAGGGGAGGGGGGTGTCAAGGATTACAGGAATTTGCGCTTGAGTCGGCGGCTTGCTCAGACCGCGTCAAAAGCTAGCCCGCAAAACGCAGGCTGGTTCTATGCTGTTTTTGTGGCTTTACCAAGCGAACAGGAACAGATAGATCCTATTCAAAAGCTTACCAACTGGTTTTGTGGCCAATTTGACTGATACAAATCCCTCAAGCAGGAAAAAATAAATTGACTGCATTCTGTGTGCCATTGGTTCATGGGAATAGAGCCCAGAGTCTCAGCTGAGGTGTTAAAGCTTACGCCTTTGTAATTAACAGGATGAATGTTTACCTTGGACTCAGGGATGAGATTTATTGCTTTGGGAACAGCATGGTAGTCTGCTTCTGTTTGCAGTGCTGTCACAAATCTAACAACCACAGCTGGCGGCATCATGCAGCTCCGTTGGAGAATTGGATGTACACAAACAGTGTAGGTCAATTAAAAAAGTTAAAAAGTTAAAGCTAACAGTGAGATAAAGTTGATTTGTTTCCAAATGTAGGTTACTGTGACTCAGTAAACTGTCTTGTCTTCAGCCCTAGTCTCTACTCCAAAACACTGAGTTGGAGCTTGAGAAGAGTCCGCTCAGTTAGCCTGAACAAACTGTTAGCTAGCTAACTAGCCAGCAGGCTAAGTTAGTTCATGTAAACATGTGACTACTAGCCACTGCTAACACTAGCTTCTACTGGATACATTAGCTAGTGTGCTAATCAGATAACAACAAGAGGCCACTGATGGTTAGCTGACCAGATACTATGGTTAGCTGACATTATCCAAATACAAAATCAATCAGATACATCAGTGAAATGATCAGTTCAGTCAAAATCAGCAGAAAAATGAAACTTGTGCATTGAATTCTGCTGAGGCGGCCAAGTTGTACACTTAGAAACACAACCACGTTTTGGATTTAATCACCAGACAATTTATGCCATTTTGGTAGATGATCTAAAGCATCTTACAGTCCCCTGCCTGCACAAATTGCTGGTGTGGGAAGCCAAAGTGGGAATCTAAACCTGGCAGTGTTAGTACCACGCTCTAACCATTCAGCTACACAGTACCACAGTGACAGGCGCTGCCACCACACAGAATAATCAGGGTACAGGTTACATCACTCAGTGGCTCAGGCAGACATGAAAACTATGTCTTATTTATACATTTGATAAGTTATTGTCATCATATTTCTCTGTAAAACCCTCTTATCGGTCCATAATCAGAGGTTGTTAATCCCTTAGGAAGAGGCACTTAGGTAAGGTTGTTCTGGTCATTAATGCGCACTCAGTACTGTGTCATTGTAGTAATAATCTTCTCACCAAGATGGAAAAAGTTCATGCTCTGAATCTTGCAAAAAGGTTTCAAGAACAACCATGTTAGTACAAAATGTAGCATGGCGCTAAAGCTAGAAAAGCTTATGTTGGGTGTGGGATCATTGTGTGCAAATCCCTGTTTGAAAACCAATTTCAAACAGGGATTTTTGAGTGGCGAATGTGATGCGCCTACCTATTACATCTGCTGGGTTCCAGATCCATCTTAATGAAGTTGTTTGCCAGGGCTTACGCCATCATGCAGAATATGAGCTTGACTGATGCCCGAGCCAACACGGTAAATATGAATGATGAGACAAACTCGCATCCGAGACAGCCTAATTATTTTCAAAAAGCATATATATCGGTGGGACCACAGTGCATAGAGTGGTACTTACAGACTGTGATTACATTTGATGAGGTGTTGTGTGTTTAATAGAGACATGAGTGATTATACTCCTTTTTAAATATGAATTCTCATTTGTCCGGACTACACAAAGTTTCGCAACCATTATATTCTGCACAAGTCTTGAAATATATGTCACACCTCCCGTTCCAATGTAGCTAAGATGACAAATTTTGTTTGTTTTAGTTCCCAATCAAGCATTATTGCAAATGCGATGCTCTACGCACAGAGCATATCTCTATAGCGTTGTGCCACAGAGGTATTCTGCTAATAGCAAAGCAATAACTCTTGTCTTGGTCCTATCCCTGTCACCCAATAATTGAATTGGTAGGCAATGCCATGCTGCTGTCACAGCGGGGACTGGCGAGGAAGATAAGTGCAGTAATGTGGCTTTATACAGAGGCAACATGTCGCAGCAGGTTGACAAAGCCACACTGTGATAAATTAAGACCCATGCCACAATACTGCATGGAATTTGCTTTGGGATATTGAAGCTGCTCTCTGGTTACTTCCTTGATAGGATCATCGTGTCAGCCGCATCATCACGCTGCTCCCGTTTGCCACCGGTCGTAACCGGATGAATCATTTCACTGAGGAAATCAGTTCGGTTAGCAATCGTCCGCACATTCATCAAATAAAAATGCACTTTTATTTGAAATTCGCGCATTCATTCCCAAATTCCTGCAAATACTTTACAGTGAACTCTCAACACTGTGCATGCAATGCAATGTTATATATCTCATTATATAAACTAGATGACCTGCAGCCGCCTTCACAGGTTCTGCAGCATACGGTGACAGTTTTCAATCAGAGGATGTCCATGGAAATATTAGAAGATTATATTTATGATGCTCTACAGGCATGTCTGCTAAACCAATCTATTTAAAGACACACACACACACACACACACACACACACTCATTCTCTCAAGATGGTTATTTTCAAGTTTTCATTTGTTTTGATTTTTTCCCCAGTTTTTCTACCAATAATTATAGTTTTTAACTGCATTTTCCATGTTTAACTTTTGTGCACAATAGCTATCATGATCAGAGATGAGCATCGTCCACCCAGCGCTACCGGTTCTGTTTGCCGTTTGGCCCAAATAGTTCTTCCTTATCTCTACCATATGTCTACAGGAGAGATGTGCTGTGTTCCCACTATCTCTATGTCTTCTACGCCATAAAACTATCTATATTTTTATGTACTGTTGCAAATACTGGTAGTTGGATAAGAGCATCTGCTGAATGCCTTATCTGTAATCAAATTCAAACTGGAAATGGGTGTGTTTTGCACTTGAAGTCGCCCTAAAGTGACCAAAAAAAAAGCTGCTTTTTGGAGTCGTATCTACATTGGCGTATCAATTAAGATGCTTTAGAAGGGCAAAAGCTCTCGTTTAATCCCTAATTTAGTATTTATCACGTTATTAGTGCTTCAAACACTTTCCTTAAGCCTGTCCTTTATAGAATTACATTATTTATAGGGCACAGAGCTCACTTTTTATCAAAAGAAGAGGCAAAGGCTCTTTTTATGACTCAAATCCATTTCACCACTGCAATCTGCTGAGCAAACAAGAAGCTTTAGGCAGCAGACCCTATGCAGTTCAATATTCATAATAGTCTATAAAGGAGGCTTTAGAGGCTCGGGGTGAATTGCATTGTGGATATTTGAAAAGCATTGGTTTTCAATCTCCGCCCCGCTCACAATAACCCCACAGTGTTTCCATATAGTTTCCTTAGCTGCTCCGTCCTATCAGCAGCGGCGGTTTGAAAAATCGAGTTGCAAGATAAGCGTTATCTGTGGATGTTGCTAACACAAAGCGTCTGCCGCAATCATTTGCATCCCGACTGCCTCCTTGAACCAATCATCCCCATGCAACAATTATCATAGGGTGCTGATTGTCTATAAAGTTGTAGTAGCCTATAACATCATTCAACCAGTGTGAATGTGGATGACTTGCACTTTGACATCCAAATGAGCTTTATTTTTTTTATCAAAAAGCTAACAGTTCCGCGCCAGAAAATAAAAACCCACATCCCCCAGGAAATCCTCTTGTTGTGTTTTCCATCTTTTCCCCATCCCCCATTGGTGTGACAGACTAAAGGGTGCGACAAACGCGTTTCCAGCTACCCTGAGGCTTAGGATAAACATTTGAACACTAAAAACTGTTATTTTCATCAGTTGTGTTGTGAAGATCATTTTCTCAAACACTTCTTGAGCATAGAAAAGTGATGTGTGAGGTGAATTAAGTCTGGGAAAACTCCAATCACACCTCTCAGCTCAGTGCAATGCGCACTACACAACAAGCAAAAGTCAAGTTGTTTCTATTCTTTGTCTGAAACACCGAATCAACTGATTTTTAACCTAAATAATTGAAAATCAGATATTGACCGGTCAGTGTTGAGCAAATCCAATTTGGATATGATACAGTTGATTTATTATTTATTGTATAACTGATCAATACTACACTGGTTGTCTATCCCTTAACCTGAATCCAAAAACTATGAATACATTGAATAAAACTAAATCCCAATTGACATAAAATCCATTTAGAGATCAGTAGAGCAGACCTATGGTATTATTTTTCAAACAAGAGGCACTCCAGCTGCCTAATGCCCCATCATTATCACCGTGATATATTAAACATAACCAGTTATGCTCATGACATCATTAATTAAGCTACTTAATGCATTAATTAGCACATATGTCTTTGTCATCATGCTTGTCTTTGCGTATTGATATAAACTCTTGTATCTTAAAGGATTAAGGAGATGTAGTAGTCAATCATTTTCTCAGTAAAATGCAACATTATGCAGCAAGGTGGTCCAAAATCCAATCGGATCTTTATAGGGGGAACCTGTGGTGTAAGTATGAGGTTTCTAACGTGTGTTGTTCTTGAGTTATGAATGTATTGTATGTATAGAGTGTTGGCAGTGATAAACTACAGATCAAGAAATAGTTGCACCTGCCTCCTCACGTTTGCTGTGACAACCATTTATTTTTACCCAATTCTTACCATAGAATTAAGTACTAAATCACCTTATGATGAGGTCACGGGAGTCGATGAGGCCGCCATACTGGGACCCCTTGAGGTTCCCAGAGTTCCCAACCACAGCGCAGGTCCTGCAGCGCTCGGGGCCCGCGTCCGCATAGAGCCCCTCGTCGGGAATGACTTGGAACAGCTCCTCCACCACGTGGCTGAAGTTGGCTGGCTGCCGCTCTGACTGCAACCACTGGTGACACAGCAGAGACAAGCCTCAGCATAAGCTCTGGCTCTGGGGCCGCTTTAAGTAGAAGTGATTGAACAAGGGCAGTGGAGCTGGCACCGAGCGCAAGGCACCAGGCACATTTCTGAAATAACCTCAGGGGTGGCTTAACTCCCCGTGTGGGGTTTCTGTCTGCCTCGCACTCTTCTCACGGCGGCGCTTCTTATTCGGAGAGACAGCGAATGAACGCAGGAAGGTCTGTGTACTGTGAACTGTTACATCTTGTGGTGTGTGGGCTGGCAAGAAAACACAAGAGGATAAAAACATAGAGCTGCTACAGAATGTTCATGATCAATTCTAGAGAATGCTTTCAATTCTATTTTGTTTGGCGTGAAAATGGTCGAATTTAAAGGTATTTAATATCAGCACAAAATACTTCATATTGGCAGCTTCAATCCATAAATATTAGCTTTGGTGTCAGCCTTCAAAAACCCAAGCTGGAACTACTCCATGACCTCAGTGGCATGTCTGATGAGAAGCTCTCTTTATCAGAAAGCCTATACTGATTTACAGTAATGCAAACGTGAACCGCGTGACGCGTAAGTTGAGACATCTGTGAACAAAGCCGCCTCATCTGAAGTAAGAGCACCTCGAGGTCACGCCCTTGCTTTGCGGCATCAGAGCCCAAAACTATCTGGATGGCCCGCCGTTGACACGTGACACTTGCTTCATCAGGCTCCCCGTGAGAAGCATTTTCTGAAATGAGTAGTGACAGGAGGCAACCTTGCAGTAATTTTTCTATTCTTACCTCTAATTGGACATGGTGCGAGGTGAATGTGATAACAACTAAGGCGCTGGACTCCGTCCAGACTGGCATAGGGTAATTGTGTGACATCAATTGTGTGAATAGGCCTGTCTCATTCTCAACGCTGCTTGGATCGTGGCATATCTAGAAAGTATACATTGGCTTCATACAATTAAGTCACGTCTAGTACACTATCACTGGCAATGGGCATATGATATATGGATGAAAGCCAAGATAAAACCAGCATGCAATTGAAGTCAGAGTGTATATTAATGAATAAAAGCATCATTGTTTTCAGTGATCTACTGATCATCCTGGAAGGATGACATATATGAGATAGCAGAGAGAATGAAGGGGTATGGAATCTATTAGCACAAATTATCGAATACACCCCTTTGGCCATCTACAGACTTGGGAGAAGCTGTGAGAGAAAGCAGCAATTTACATGCTAACATGTTCACCATTCAGCTTGTTAAATGTGAACAAACTGTGCATGGGAGACTTCACAACTTGATCCTGATAAAAATCCATTGGACTCCAAACAATCAATGCGGCAAAAACAAACACCTCTCGAGGGCATCCTAGCGGTGTGGGATCTCCGTTCTTTATTCCTGATTTTTCTTTTCTGCTCCTCATCTGCTCACAGAAGCTGCACAGAAGCATTTTTTTTATCCTCTATAGGATAGGAAAGCATCACAAATCCCATAAATACATTCCACCCCCCTCCCGAATCTTACCTGCCACCACCTAAAGGTTTCGTCAGACAGCACGCTGTTCTCCCTGGTCATGAGAGGGTGAACGGACTGATTGAAGCGCTCGCCGAACCAGGGGTCGTCCTCCAGCTCCGTCATACACCGGCGACAGGCGCACAGGCCTTTGGAGAAAAAGTTGTCCGACAGGCTGAAGGCATACTTGAAGAAGTAGAGCGACGGGTCCCGGAACGTGTAGCTGAACAGGAATGTGGTGAAGGTGACGATGCAGAACAGCAACGCAAAAGTCCTGATTTTCCTCCGCTTGGGTAGAGGCATGATGTCACACTCCGAAGTCACTTAGTCGGGAGGGCAACAGGCGAGAACGGAGTCAGTGTAAATACAGAAAGGTGGAAGGAAAAAGCGTGCCTCTTGGCTGCGCGGCGCAAGTGGGTCAAATGTAGCATTGATTGAGCATACCCTGTTGTTCTTATTTTGCAGATGACACTGCATTTTGTTCACGGTGGTCCTTAATAAAATCCATCCCAGTGGTTTCCTTGCAGATGCGCTGGTCTAAACCAAAGGCAGGCAATTCCACAGTGGACAACCCAGCATGATTCTGTCAGCTTGACGACTCCCGGTTAAGCAGATTCAGCCAGCTTTCCGATGTTGACTCTACGGGGTCAGTCACTGATGTGTCATCCATTCTTTGTATAATGATCCACCTAAAAGGCAAACAGGGTATTTTTGTGAGAACACACACTGGGGAAACTGAGGATAATAACAGCCTATGACACTCGTGATTGCGTTGAACTTGAAGTCTCCAGAGAACTGAAACTTCTGCAAACTTCTGCACGGTTAAATTCTCCTCTGATTTCACAACGCTTACAGTTCCAAAGTGCATGCATCATCATACTGTGCTTCTCTGTGCATTATTGTAGAGAATGTGTTTGCAATGTTTGCTACCATGTTACCATAAGATAATTCACAGATGCAAAGCTTGCAGAAAGAATGGCAAATGACTTTGTGGCAAGCGGTGCCAAAATGATCATTCCTGTGCTCCTGGAACGGGTGGGCAGTGACCTTCTGATAATTGTCAGCCTGAGTAATCATTCACCCATGGGGTATGTAGCAGAAATCAATAGTTAGCGGAGTAACTTTTGTGAACTGTAACTAAAAATCTCAAAACGTAACATCAACAATAAAGTGCCACAAGCTGCCTGGGAAAGGGTGGCGGTTCGCTGCCGATAGAGACGTCTGACCCTCATTACCCGCATTGACAAAACCGAGATACGGCACATTAAAGTAATGTTGTTGCCGATGCGACTGATGGCATCCCGCCGCGGGCACTTTGATGTTCAGCACTTGTTTTGCCCTTTGCCCGTGTGTCCTATCCAATCTGCCACTTTAAATGGATCCCATTCAAATGTCAAAAAAATGCAGTTTTCAAGTGCACTTACACCAAGGGGCTGTACAACACAGTCTAAAGCATGTTCCACCTATTATACCGTCTATATAGTCTAATCTACAGACGTATTCCGGTATCCACATTGCCAGCAATGTAGTGTTAAATAAATAACAAAGCAGTCGGACCATGTTTTTTTTTTTTACTTATACATTTTCAGCAGTCATTTCAGTGAGGTTTTTCTTGAAAACCCTCACACAAAGCAGGAAGAGCTCCTGGGGTTTCATTTTCAACATGAAAAGGCCACCTCTGCCGTCAAAAAGGGGCTTGGATTTCATTTTGATGTGCAGCTGTGCATAGGATTCCACCAATGCTCCCCTATTTAGCTAATGCCAGATCCGCACTCAAGACAAAGCACCATCGTCACGACACACAGAGAGAAATATATTTGAGAATAAACACAGGGAATAAGCAACCTGCCCCTTTGCTCTTAAAATAAATTGTGTGAGAGCCCTCTATATAGAAGATTTGTGGAAAACACCATTACTAAGAGAGAAAGGCTGCAGGTCTTATCTGATTAGAAATTGATCAGGTCATTCAAATTCAACCCTGGAGGGAAACAAAGGGGATTGGGTTTAAAGGCTGACTTAGAGAGGATATTCAGCCACACAGCCTCGTCGTTCTCGTCCATCAGAAAAAGAAAAAGAAACTCTCCAGCCGTCAATCACCCGTCACTCGGAGCAAATCTGCATGCAACGTGAGGTCGGTTATTGTCGGAAGGCGGCGGGCTCGAGGATGCTGGGGGACACTTCAGCGAACCACTCGCACGACAGAGGTTGATGACTCCCCCTCTAGCGAGGAGCCCTTGGCGCCATGGGGCCAGGTAGATGAGAGAGGGAGGCGCAAACAGATGGCGGCTCCCCGTGTTCGACTGCATACGGACACTCATCTCGCTCCCTGACCTTGTCCTGCTGAAGGTTTGGCAACTCGGCGCTGATCAAAGTTCGGCGAGCTGAGACAGCAAAGCGTCTGTTCACACTTCAGACAGGATGAGAGGGGGAGAGAGAGAGGTGGGGGAGGTGAAGTGAGGGGGCGGCTAGCAGTGTGTGAGCCATGACTTTCACCCTAATCTTCAGTTTTTTGAGAAGTCATCAACTTTGCAGCATGCAGTTAGCATTTATAGTTTGTGTTCTGTGGAAATTGTTGTGTGTGTTTTTTTTTCTGTCTGGCTTACCTCTCTGCTCCTTGTGAGCAATTTCAGAGATCAAACTTGTGCAGCTCTGAAAAAAACCCCGGAGCTGACACAGTGCGCTCACTGAGCTGAACCGGGTTTTCCAGACCCGATGCGACTTAACTCTCTCTGAGGTATTCTCCACACTTACAGGGCGATGCCGATGAAGAATTCATATGGTTTGTGGCAGCCCGATCCATATTTTGTCAACATCAACAATATCATGCCCAAGCCTGAAACCAGACAAAAGAACACTTGAGGCTGCGCTATTAACATTCAATATCTGAACCCGAGCCAGAGAGAATGAATTGGGAAAGACGATAAAAAGGGAATTGGAGAGAGCATCCAGTGATTTCCTGTTTCTGAACTAACTCCACTGAACACTGAACACTTTTCCAACATGCTGTTACACCCAAAGACATCATTTCTTGACCCTGCATATCTTCAGGATTTGGAATAAAATCTTCATCTTCATTAGTTTCATAGTTATGGCTAAAATATGATAATTACCCTAATGGCAGAAATCCAAGATCTAAGAATTGTCCCTCGGCCAAATGCCTATCTGTCCACCAAATCTGTTCCTATTTCCTGGAGAAATCAGCATTCAGACAGATAGACAAACAAATATTACCTGGTACAAATGTGAAAATATCACTAGAGAATAAAAAGGATTTATCATTTGATGGCATCACAGTGTTGAGTCATCTGCGCTCTACATTTTACCTTTTGATGGGGAGTTTTTCCATCTCCACATAAATGGTCAGTCAATTTAGCGGCACTTTAAGAAAGCGCGGGGCGTGATTGTGTTTTTCCCCACTCAAACATAATCAAGAGGCATTCAGAGCTCGGAAGGCTTGGGCAGAAACATCTAGGTAAAAATAAACAGGTGCACTGCTTATACAGTTGGCCACGGTGCATCGGTTTATGGATGTAGAAATACTGAATCAGATGTCTGCTGTTATTGTCAATGCACATTATTACACTTTACAATGCTAGCAGCTGATTATATCTCAAATTTTATTATCGCAAAATTGTAATATCCATTTACTTCCACATTTTCTCATTACATTTCTACTCATTGTTGTAGAGTCTCATGCTTCACAGCCAACTATGTACCTGCAGCAGCCAGGCGCGGTGAAGTTTTCCCCCCGGTGCGTTCACTGCCTCTGTGACTGCCTGGTTCACTTCAGTCCGCTGCACTTTGAGATGCTCTGTGGGTAGTTTCCCCAACTTTATGTTACACCGACACAAACATACTTACCATTTTTTGAAATGTAATTTAGCAGCAAGGCTGTAATGTGCGCTGATTCGGAGTGAAATGGGCTGGAATCCAGTTGGCTGTTCACCCAAACCGCAGGGTGAATCAGCAATGTTTAATTACCTATATAGAAATTGATATGATACTTCATTGTGAGACTATGACTTTTTAATTTGGCATACTTTGCTACAGGACCAATCTAATTATCAGCTGTGTTGTCTGGGTGCTGCCTTGTGAGATTAAAGTGAAATGAAGCAAAATGCTCTGCCACGCGATACGCTCCACATCCCTCAAAAATGTGCAAGGCATTTTAAGATATTTAACGGTACGTCATATCATGGTCTATCAGCACGAGGGCTCCAGGAAATTAAGCTCCGTGCAGTGCATTCAAGAAAAAGACATAAAAGTAATAACACAAATGCATGAATATGATGAAATATTACAAGTACCAATATTTGATACAGTTTGTCAGGATTTCTCGTTAATAATAAAATGTACACTGCATATCAGAGGTTGTACAAACCAATTGGCCTTGCCAGTCCGGCTTCAGACAGCACGTTGGAAAAACCCTTAAGTGGTTGTCTGACACGGCACAACAAAACTCAGGTTGCACAATTACACTTTGCCCTGAAAATTGCTTTTGATGTTTAGCTGTAGAATGGAAAATCTCCATTATTTGACAGGGCTATTTCGCACGCGCTCGTGCACAAGTCGGTGCCCTTCCACCGATAGCGAGATGTAGCCAGGGAGAGAATGTCAAAGCGGCTCTCGCTATTGATGCATTTTGTTGAGGAAGTCCTCCATCTACAATGAGATGTCTGTCTCATTAATCATGAGCACTACAGGGAGCGCGGGACGCACTGAGCAGTCCAATTCCACCTCTGTCAACCTACAATGCATTGTGTCCCATGGTGCCGAGCAAGTTTTCTCTTCCCTGTTTTCAATCTCTTTCAAAAGTTTTTCCCAACAGTTTCGATACCAGACAGCAATCTTTATCTAGATGTAACTAGCGTGTGGCCGGCAACTAGCTGGCCACATGAGAGCGTATGGGTGAATAATGCAATATTGTTTACCAGAAACTTTGCTGATGTTGTTATATACACAAGTTTTTCTTGAATTTGTTGTTATGGTTATAGCAAAACAAAAGTATGACAGCTTTATTTCAAACAAAATGACACCTTAATTGGATGGAGTCTCTCAAAGTCAAAATTAGTAGGCCAACAATATTAAATTACAGAGATGACGTAGATGTAAAAAGCAAAAATTAGATTAGCAACATGAACCTGAATGTGTACACTAGCAGATAGTACAGCTTCTATACGCACCACGCAATAATATAACTAAAACTGAAATCACATGAACTGGATACAAACATGATATGCATCACCTGCGTATCAGCCAACCACGGTTGCCCATCGTGAATTAAAAAAAATAAAGAGACTCTTGCCTCCAAATCAAAACCTGCTCATCCAAAGTGTGAAGATAAAATGTCTGCAGCTCCCTCAGATGAAGAAAAAAAAAACTGCCACCACTGTGAGAGATGCCAAGCTACATGGAGAAGCAGCTATCAGGACTGGAAACACAATTTAAAACCCAGGCCCCAGTAGCGGCCAGTATAGTTTTAAAATAGCATGACAATCAATCAATCAATAAAGTGATTTTCTAGGTTCACCTTGAGCAGCTTAGCACAGTTTCACCTGGAATCATTGAGGGCAAAAAGAGTTGTGAGTGAGAGTGCATTGACTCTTATTGATAGAATAGTGCAATGTCTGGATGGAGTTATTATGTATAAACTGTGTGGCATAATCCAGAAATATTAATACTGATTGAGTTCTTGGTTATCTTGTATAGAAACATATTTGTTAATGCTGGAAAATGGAAATTCTATTGCTAAACAAAGAAGCTGATATCTCAAAGTTCAAAGTATTCATTGTTCATTCATTTTATACCATTATTTTCTAGACTAGGTGCACATTCATCTTGGTGACAGGTCAGAAATGCATATTGCATTTTCTTCCTTGAATGGCGTATGTAGCATAGATGCCACAAAATCCACCGTTTTCAAAAGTGTCTTCCCGGGGAACATCGTGCCTCCGGACCTATTTTTGAGGATTTATTTTTTTATGCCATTTCTGCTTCATTAGACAGTTCACAGTGGAGGGAGGGAGACAGAAAGGATGGGAGAGAGAAAGGACAGAGGCTTCGGGCTGGATTTCAACCCAGGATGTCACAGTTACACGGTAGGCACCGACTCAGCCAAGAGGACATTTCCCTACTAACAGCTTTGGCTCCCGTCAGCCTGTGCACACTGCTGATATGCAATGTTTTGCCAAAACTTTCTCTCTAGCTTTGTCAGCGGCAATATAACCTCATAACATTGCTATTCATCATAGAATTTGGTGAGCATCTGCTGCCGAACATTGCAGCTCCCCCTTTAAGTCTCTTGTCTTTTCCATTGTGAATTGATGTGGCCCATACTCTGTGATTCAACATCATGAACGCATTTGTCTTCAGTCTTCCAACCAGACCAGACAGATGAGCTGGAAGTTGGCATCGATTCCAGTGAATTTGCCGGCCAGTTTGCACTTGGACTGCAGGAGAAAAGCTTGCCGCACCGGTGGAAAACTTTAAAAAGTGAGCCACAAAAGGAGCTCAGAGGCCAAGAGAGCATCCTTGAAATATGTGAAGTATTAGTACACGACACCAAATTAGTTTAGTGCATGGGAGACTTTACTATGAAACCTGTTCCCAACACCACCTTTTTTCAAACTGTGCAGTCATATCCTACTGCACGTTACAAAAACACGCCTTTTGTTTTATTTTTCACAGTCTTCATTCAGACATCAGGCGGCGTGGAAGGGCCTGTCATTACAGTATTGATATCACTTGGGCTGAAAGGAGAATTATTCCACATTGACAGGGCAAAGTATTGAGTGTTCTTTCTATCAGGCTGTCAGTCAGATTCACTGAGGAATTCAGTCTTTCTTTCCCCGTTCCCTTCCCTGAACCGAGATCTGTCAATAACTGTGAACACGAAGTCATAAAACGAAGAAAAGGGAGTGCCGAGGCTCCGGCACTACAATTTGTAATGTCAGGACAAAAACCTAGATCTCCTTCGCTGGCAATTAAAGAGGCAATAAGTGAGATTTTTTTTTACTGAATGGAAGACGGGATGTTTTGGAGTGTTCCCATCAAAACAAGCTTTAATTCGTTGTAGAAAATAGAAAAACTCCAGCTTTGAGAGACATGTCGAAACTTTTTACACTGAACTGCGCAACATCTTCGGGATGCCATATATGAATTCTGATTCAGGCTGAATCTTCCCTTTAACGCTGTCTCTCTGGATATATTGTTAAGATTAATTTACTTAGCCGAGGCTCCCCTTCTCTCATCCATCTGTGGCTGTTTGCTACCAAGAGCCCAAATCATTTTTCAGATTTTCACACAATTGAAAAGCTTGCATGCTGTGGGCAGATGGAGCCCTTAGGAGACTTTTCAGATGCAGTTTGTGGGATTAAGACAGGGCGCGTTAAATAATCAGAGCCTCCTCAGGAAGAACAGCCAGCTCTGTCCTCCCTAATCCACCACCGCAGCGTTATCGGAACGCTGCAGGTTGTTATTAACGTGAACCCCCAAGTACTCGGGACTGGACCATCACATGCACCGCGGCTGGATTCGGGGAGGGCCTCCTGCTACTGTCAATACACTAAGAGCTTGTTTGTCACACAGAGTCCATCTGTGTCAGTAAACCAATCAGTCAGGGGAGCGTTAAGGGGTATTAAGTAATGCCTGACGTTTATCAGCGATAGGTATTGCAGAGGCGCTGATAGAACTGATTTCCACCTACACAACTCACCAGAACATGCATAATTCAATCCTTCAGTCTCATCACTCAAACATCATTTCTCCGTATAACACGCCTACATCTCAATGAGCAAAAAAAGATTCTGCATTGCCGACCACGTGTACTGTAGTATGCGCCGGGGCTACCGTGGGACTGCGCAAGTCCGACACTTGTCGATGCTGAGCTGCAGGTGGCTCTGCTTGCGCCGCAAGACCAAGCTCCCCGAACTCGTCCCCGTCCTCCTCGGCTATACGTCCCGTTACTGAGGTTTTCACCAGAGGATGTCATGGGGCTGAAATCTGAGGTAAAGGAGATGAACAGGAGAGATAACAGGACAGCGCCTCGAGGCGCCCCCCTCCGAATCTTACATACCACACAGCATGTTGGTAAGATAACTTGTAATCTAGGACACCATAGGGGCATCTACCCACACCGCCCAGGGCTTATCCCCCAAGCAGGAGGGGCTGTATGCTGTTAAAAGCACAGGAAAGAAACTGATCCTCACAGTACTAGCTGAGTTACTGTGAGCTCAATAGGTTTTTATACATAGTCCCCCTATTTCAACTGACAATATTTCTTGGGACAAATTGACATTATGTACAATAATAATACAATAAAGCACTACTATTTGGTGGCATATCCTTTGCTTGCAATGCTGCCTGAATTCTGTGTCCCACTGAATCCACCAGACCCTGGGTATCTTCTCTGGTGATGCTCTGCCACACCTGCACTGAGGTCTTTTTGCCTTAAGTCTCACCTTCACTGAATGAAATGCATGTTCAATAGGATTTAAATCTGGAGATGGACTTCCCCGGTCAAGAACCTGCCACTTCTCAGCCCTGAAAAACTCCCTAGTTGCTATGGCGATACGTTACGGATCATTGTCTCGCTGTAAGATGGCGCGCCATCCAATGAGTTTGAAGGCATTCGCTTGTACTTGAGCGGCCAAGATGCTTCTGCTTACTTCAGGATTCATTCTGCTGCTGCTGCCATCAGCAGTTACATCATCAATGAAGACAAGTGAGCCAGTTCCAGTAGCAGCTACACATGCCCAAGACATAACACTCAATGTTTCACAGATGAGGTGATGTGCTGTGGATCTTGGCCAGTTCCTTTCTTTCTTCACACTTTCCTCTTGCCATCACTCTGGTTCAAGTTAATCTGGGCGTCATCTGTCCACAAGATCTTTTTTCCAGAACTCTGCAGGCTGATTGAGGTTCTTCTCGGCAGACAGCAACCTGGCCAACCTAATTTTGAGGCTGACTAGGGGTTCGCACCTTGCAGTGTAGCCTCTGCAGTTCTGCTGGTGAATGGTACTCACTGACACATCCTGCCTCCTGGAGGGTGTTACTGATGTGTTGCACAGTTGCCTGGGGAGTTTTCATCAGCACCTTCTTTCGTCTTAATGATGTTCCAAAGTGTTTGGTAAGCATAGAGTTTGGGCTGCCAAACACTATGCTATACTATAAAGACTAGGATAAAGACTAGGCACTAACAGCTCTTTTTTGCCTGCACTAATGATGCAACAAAACCCACTTGACTGAACCTGTAAAGCAAATTATACCAATAATATACCATCTGTAATTTAACCTGGTATTATCTGTTTGATTTACAAATGAGTGCGTGGCAGATCTTGTTCTGCAATAACATGAAAGGAACACCGAAATACAAGGAAAAGCTGAAATAAACACTCTGAGATTTTCTAATGTGGACAAGAAAAGAGAGGGAGGAGGAGCGATTGTAAAAGGAATCCATGTTAGAAATCACGTTACGTCAAACCTTCAAACATCTGAATCGAAATATTGCCTTAAGCTGATTACTCCCAGTAACTGAGGCACTGATGTGCATGTAAACGTGCTCATTGGACACCGGTGATGTATATGAAAATTTCTAAAAGAGAGGACCACGACAAGTAGAGATGCTGGCATTGAGTATTTCTGTTCATAATGATATGGACTAATTACGCAACAAAATCAGCTCAAAATACATTTATTTGACATTTTATTGGTGCAGTTTACTGGTGTTTTCTATTTGGCTATGTAAGTCAATGAAGGAATTGGAGAGAAAAAAGCTATTGAAAAGCATGTAGCTTTGTACCTTTATATAGCGACTGAAGGATGCTACTGAAGGTTGTTTTTTCTTGGAAACCCTAGCAACTGGAATCAAATGTCACCCATAAGTGACAGAAGCAGAATACGCCGTGCACCCAGCGGTCCTACTAGGATTAATTGAAGGAAACAAGAAAAGCAAGAAACGTTAAAAGGTCCAATCTGAGTAATTTTGAAAATATATTGATATATATTTAATTATGTTTATATGTTTTGTCATAGAGGCAATATAAACCAAGTGAAAAAAGGGGGTGCAAGCTATATTTATCCTATTAGAATTTTATACTTTCAGATAAATTGATGAATGAACCTTGATGTATATGTGTCCTTTGCATTGATGTTACTCCAGAAATCAAATCAAATGTATTTTGAATTAATTTTGTGGTACAAGAAAACGTGCAAAATATCAAGAGGGAAGAAGATCTTTTTATACATGGCTGAGCTGTGGGACCATGCATGGTTACTGGATACAATTTCACCCCTTTTGATTTCTCTAGTGCTCCTTTTCGGCAACAGCCTCCTTCATGAAATGAGGGATCAAGACAGGGAAGACGGAGCTGATATCGAAAAGGGCACACATCTAAAAAAAAAAATGGTATGCCTTGAAGGGCCCGCGTGCTTCAAAAAGGAATCTCTGATTTTAATAACTACACTGTCTACATTTCTGAGCATTTCTGTGCGTGCTCCATTTTCACATTACTCAAATGTCCTATTACTTAGGTTAATAGGATGATTTATGATGAACAGCAAGCATGTAATAAGCTTTGACTAAGTCATATTTGAACTTCTTTCTCTGATACACTTTGAGTGTGAGTCTCTCTTCTAAAATTTCCATTAACATTTCAAAATGCTCAGCGCATGTTAAAGTTTGCCCTGTGATGCCACTGCACATTTCTGACTCTAGGAAAATACAAGTGTATCGACGAGGCCTATAGGCTTGCACTGTTTATTGCTCTGTCAATTCCTGCTTTACCATGCTGCATGGCGCGCTGGTCGAAGCCGGCGGAACTGCGGTGGGGGCTAGAAGGTTTACTCTCTAAATTATGAAATACCCTGAATTCGATGGATCTTCAAAAGTGCCTCGTCGTTGATGAAGCGTACTCTTTGAATTGCTCCTGCAGCCTGACACTTCAGCCAATAAAATGCTCTAAACAAATGGCAACTAAAATCTGTAACCACAGGCAGGCAGTCACATTTGGGCCCACTGCATTGTGTTAAGTAACTGTAAGATTCTGACCTAATAACCAAAATAAAAGCCCCAAAAAACAAGTTTGAAGAATCACTGCCTCTGTTATATAACACAACTACAGGATGTCTATGTAGGGATGCACTGAACGACATTCCTATCAAATAGACCGATAAAAACATTTCCAGAGATTACTACCTCTGATCTAATCTCTTGAAATAATTGCCGTCTTGTGCATCACATCCATGGGCATGTTGTCCACATAACACATTTTGGACCGACTGAAATTTTGTTGTAGCTGTAGGAAACTAATTAAGCCTCCTTAAAATATTTGATATGTTTCAAAAAGCAAATTTAAAGTGGATTATTTGACCTCTGGAGCGTTTGCTCCACATCTTGTTCTCCTTTCCTTCAGTTCATTTGGCTAGATGAGAACAATGTCATTCCAAAATGCACCTCAGTCCTCTTCCAGGAGAATTGCAGTGCGGTTTCTAACATAATCCAAACCAACTACAGGAAACAACCTCAAAACACGAGGCTTCAGGAGATGGACGTTGACAGTTCCTCACGCTTCCTCACGAAACTGCAGTCTGGACTGATGCTCAGAGTCAGATATTTCTTCATGTGTTCTTAACTAGTTTGAACACCAGAGAAGGCAAATCAAGGCAAACAGAGCAGACCAGTCCATCATGCCAAGATGAAGTGACAGGGCCTGGAATCAGTTTTGACTACCCTCCAGCGCCAATATCTCCAACCTGGCATGAAGGCAGCTTACCAAAACTCCAATAATCAAGCTCCTCATGAGTCCACGTGACTTTGGTTAAGAAGCCCTGGTTCACTTGTAATCAGGCAGTGTGAACCCAAATGAAGCAAATAGAAAAATGTGACAAAGCGTTTCCACCATGGATTAAACCGAAGAAAACAAACTAAGTGTGATCACACCCTTATATCATGCACAATGTAATTGAGAGTTTTTGACTTGGCACATTTCCCTGATGCTCTCATGTTTATGAAACCATGCTATTACCACTTGGAACGGGTTTTCGTATTGACCGTTGTATTACTAAGTCTTGAGGCTATAGAATCCATTTCACTTAGAAGATGACCTATTTTATTTTTTATTCAAGCTTAAAGGTGTTTTTTTTATGGTTAGCTATGAAATATCAGCTCTAAGAGGAAGAAGATAGAGAAGATACATGTATAGGGATTCCTAATGAGCAACATATTCAGCAGGAAATATATTTTTCCCTAGTTTGTCAGCATCTCTACCTTGCGCCTCACCTTCCTGGAGTTCATACACTCCGAGGAGCAGTATTCAGCAGCAAAATGCTCTAAATACGTATGGTGCTCTAAGGGTGCTTCAAAGGTTCTTTTGAGGGCTCTGAAGGTCCCAACAGGAACCCCCTAAGGCTCCTTTCCCCGCCGTTTGAAGGCTGGTTTACCTACCTGCTTACTTTTCCACTCACATTAACTTTTAATACAGCTCCAAAAGGCATCTGAAAACACTTTTAAGTCTACAGTTGCATGAGTTTCCCAATACGGGCCCGGTTCCACAGGGGTGCGTGGCAGCTCAAGGTATCCACAGATAAAATTGTGTATATCCTCAGTTGTTGTTTTTTTCTGCTCAGCCACTGTGAAATGCACACAAACGGCCAGGGACATAGTGGTAAATTAAAAGGTGGGTAAACTCTGACCTCCAGTCTGTGATCACCATAAGGCGAACAACCACCAACATGAAAAAAAGCAATCACACTTTCATAAAAGCATTAATTTATGCTTTTTTCCCTTGAAAAAAACCCCTATCCTATTACTTACATCTGTTACTATGGTGTATACTATGAATTCATAAAAATCATAAAAATGTCAGCCTGAAAAATGTGTGTAAGCACTATTCTTAAAATAAAAAGGTGGGTGAAGCTATGTGGGCTTACCCTCCACTACATCCCTGCAAATGGCACAACACACCCATTCCCAGTTCAGGCTACCCTGATGGGTAGCCGCGCCCATCCCAGGAGTCAGCCACTATTCAAAAAGTAGTCACGGGCAACGGGTAGCCTTTGAAATGCTTTGATCACGTGACATCATATCTGATCATGTGTCCATGCATGTGAAAACAAGATCAAAACAGAACAAAACAGATCTCGTGTACCATTCACACCTCCTGGCTCGTTACCAGGGGCGAGATGCA
Source organism: Gephyroberyx darwinii (assembly GCA_900660455.1). Classification (NCBI taxonomy): domain Eukaryota; kingdom Metazoa; phylum Chordata; class Actinopteri; order Trachichthyiformes; family Trachichthyidae; genus Gephyroberyx; species Gephyroberyx darwinii. The sequence continues at coordinate 4,996 of CABFOQ010046286.1, read as the reverse complement.
CACCTGAAAGTTTCTGATGGGTGTAAACGATCCCCTTGAAAACAAGTGCAACAACAACAAAAACAAATATGTGGTGTTACTGTTATTTGTACGAGTCCTTGGTTTGTGGACACTTGCACGTAAATGTAAAGATGAAGCGGTCGCATTCAGTTACTTCCTGCAGAAATGCTCTTTTAGCCGCACTATAACATGGCCCTCGTCATCCTCTCTTTCTCGTGGCGACAGACCGCTTCCCCGCTTGCAATTTTTGAATTCCAGTTATGACACAGCGGACATTCCTATGCACAGTCAGGACCGCTTGTACGGCGAGAGGAGAAAATTGAGTAGCTGTGGTCTTTGGTTCATCCCCTGTCAACACTACACAGGAATAAAAAAGTGCTTGTGACACACAGCATCTCATGCATCCAGTTCATTTGTACTTGAACCTAATATTAGAGTTAATTTGATGTTCTACCTGCCTTTTGATTGTAGTAGGTGTAATATAGCATTATTATAGAGTTTTTATTATAATAACTTCATTCTGCTTGATGAGTGTATTGTTTAGGGTGAGCAGATTAGACGCAGGTACCTGAAGTGCAACTGCACAGGAGTAAAGTCTGGGAAACCAAACGATTAAGAGGCAGAAAGTGTATCATGAACATCATGGGCATTTAATTTCTCCAGACCTAAGCAAGGTCAATTTGCTATAATATTAATAACTTTACATAATTTATAATGTATGCTTTTCATTCTGTCACGCGTCCTCGTAGAAATCCCATGCACCCCCATTCACGTGCGGTACTGGAGCCAAGGCCAATGTTTTAATTATCGGCATTATACGGCATGGTACTCAGTTTATGTTTATACGGGAGAACATGTTGCATGAGGAGGAGGTGAGAACACCACAGACTGATTCCAGAAATAAACCATTTAGGATCATTTTCCTTTTGCTCACTTTCATTACAGCCACAGTGAGAGATAACTAGGCAAAACGGTATGTCTCCTAACAGTCTTCCCGGGCACTCGGGAGGCAGCGGGAGCAATAAAGTAAGTCAATTTCATTTCTAATTTTTGGACGGCAAAGTAAAATTGCTGGGGCTGGATCCAAAGTGATCATAGCCATTGGAGATGAGGAAAAAAAACTCAACAATGCCGCCATTATCCTTTAAGCTGATTACTAGCCCCTAGAAGAGGGGCAGGCCTAATTTGGCACAGAGGTTGTGTGTTTGCGTTGGAGATGAGAAAGTTATGGGGTCGATCCATCTTTATTAGATCAGCGAAGGCTTTTAAAAAGAAACTTTTTCTTTTTCGTTTTTTGTTTTCAGAATTTAGGTCATTTGGTTAAATTAATAATAAATCTCCTTCACTCCTCCGTCTGTTTAACAGTATTTATGAAACTCGCTAGTCCTATAGAAAGTGTAGCGAGTTTCATAGATACTGTTTATGAAACTCGCTAGTCCTATAGAAAGTGTAGCTGTTTGATGAGTGGAAATGCTAACTACATAAACACAGTTTGAAAACCATACTGGTACTAGGGTGCGCTTCCATTAATTCTAAGAAGTACGATGATGCCTGTCACGCTGTGAGGCTCAGTGGGTCAGCTCATCACAACAGTAAATCAAAAGCACCAGCTGCAAAATCTTCACACCTTCCCTCATTGGATGAAAGTTTCATCATACACACTGGAGTTCCACCGACGTTGCCTCTATGTTGACTTGTTCACGTAAAGTTTAAATTGGCCAAAAACCAGAAGGATTCTCAAAATAGGTACAGCAGTTATTAAAAGTCTGCACACACCCTTGTCATTTTTTACTTTTTATTGCCTCGAGGCCTGAAATACAAACCTGTTAAAACTTCTTTCTCTTCTACTTGGATATAGTAACAACAAAATAAAGTTAATTAAAAAAAAGGCTATTAATATCTGATAATGATCTAAAATGGAAAACTAACACAACTTGCTTGCAAAAATGTTCATAATTGGTATAATAACTTACATTTAACTACCCACATTTCAAAGCATGCTCAAAGCTAATTTGCCTTCACCTGAAATCATACGTACTGATTCTGATTAGATCAACTGAAACCAGAACATCATCAAAGGTTTCTTTGTTGCATAGTGTGTGACAGTGTGCGGAGACAACTAACGTGAGATCTTATTGATGAAGGGTTAGGAGAGGGACATAAAACGATTTCAAATACAGTGAATATACTCTGGAAAACAGTGAAGACAATCATCAAGAAGGACAAGATGAATGACTGTGGCATGGAGGAAGCTCATCAGAGAAGCAAGAGGCGGAGCAGGCATTGTTAAAGGAAAAATCCAACCCAAAAACATTTAAAAAACACTGTTAAAATAAAACAGCTATTGGTGATGTACCTTGTATTTCTGGGCCCAGTTTTATGTTTATGATTTTGTTATGAATCCACAAGCTCTCGTGGCCCACGTATACATAAAATGAAATCGGTGTGGTATACAGGTCTTGATGTGTCCAGGTAATCAGAGTATTGGGAATATGAAAATTCTCTGATATGAATGTTGTAGGTCAGTGGACCAGAGCCCTGCTGGTTTTCTACCCTACCAGGTAGTGAAATGCATTCACGTGGCGTCCCAGGCGCAACTAAGTTCCCGATTAGACGGCTGGAATGAAACCCAGCAGGGCGGCTGGCCCCGAGGATCAGGGTTGAGAACCACTGCTGTAGGTGGTACACCTAAGATGAGAAGAATTTACACGAGACCATTTATTATAACACCGAATTCCCTCTGGAGTGATTGCATGCAGCTTATCAATGACAGGTATGCACACCATTCCAATATAGCAGCGGTTCACACAGATTGCAAGCCTATTTCTGTTATTGATGGACCAAGATAAAGGTAAAATGACATAATCGTGAATAGTGTTAAAAGATGAGTTTGAGTGGGAAACACTGCCATATTTCTATCAGCACCACACTATTTCCTCCAAATTGCCATCTGATAATGTTTTACCATCTATTCTAGCTGCATAGTTACATATTTCACTTGTGTGGGACCTGATAATGGAAGTTTGTGGCCATGGAAATTACAGGTTTGAGTTTCTGTTGAGCACCATATGATACATGACCCCAATGACGGTGAAGTGCTCCTTTAATTTTGCTAGTTACTATATTATATTCAAGTGAACCTGGGAAAAAGTCTGATTTAAGGAGTTATTTCAGCTCTCAAGCTGATAAAACTGTATGAATGAGCCTGTCAACTTTTGACATCCAAACACCAAACAGCAATACACACTGTCACTACTGATTACAGACAATTCCAGATGACAGACAAGCTGTAATTATTCACCATTATAAAATCTTGGCCAGGAATCGCGTTTACGATGCTCTGGTGACGACCTACACCTGAACGCACCAGCCTGACGTGGCCACCAATAAACGTATGGCAAAACCGACTTTATTGCTGTCTTGCCTTGTTTTTCGAGGATTTGCTTGGCAGGATACCCAGCTGTAAGGTTATACGAAAAGGTGCACCCAAACATTGCTGAACAGTGAAGGCAGCATCTGATGCAATACAATACATTGACTTAAATGAAGTACATCATCTTCTTGGGTTGTCTGTGAAAAACACAATTTTAAGACCATAATTTTGTGGAACATCCCATACATGCATCACTCACGGGCAAACCCACATCCAATACCTCACTGATGAAAAACATTATTTCTCCTTACCAGCCATGCAAGGGCTCTGTGGAAGAAAATACTATGTACCTATGTTATCTTTGTAATATTGTATATCCATGTGTTGGAATGCTGAATAGCCTTGTTAAGAAATACTGCAGAAGCATAATGCTTCCTTTATCACTGTGCTCTTCCATCATTAGTTTCTGCGCCCCTTTTGACATCACAAGAGTTTCCTCCTGGTTCTTCCTGGTCCCTATCAGTTAGCTGGGTATCCTTGAACTGGCTGGTCTGTCTGAAACTGTCATAGTTCCCCAGAAGTGTGAGAGTTACAACCCATTAGGTCATTAGGGGTTACTGAGGAGGAACCTGAGAAGTTACTCCTCTTCATGTATGTTAACCACACTCTCCCTATAAAGGTTGTGCACAGTGAACATATTGTTGAAGGCTTGCACACACTTGCTGTGTATGTGTCTCTTCCCATGATCATGCTTTTATATTAAAGACACTTGATGCAAGAGAAACTGTCTGAGAGGAGAATTTATTCAACAGTTCTGAGGTGAAATCTATTTTTTCAAATAAAAATGTTTTTCCCGGAGTAGGATGCTGAGACCAGACCCCCCTTTGAATTTGTAATGTTTAAATTCTTTGTAGTGCTGGGGAGAAAATAAACCGAGGCGAGCCAGGTGGAGAAAAAAGGTTGTCTTTGAACATTTTAGGTGGGAAAAAGTTGAATCAACATCCAATAGTGGCCGAGACCAAGACGTAGCCCTATTGTGCCTGCCGTTTGTCTTCAGGAAAAGATCCGACCCACTAGTGTATATTGATTAGTGTGTATCGATCAGTATTGTCCTGATCCTTGTCCTTGTTGCTTTCGTCGTCCAACTGCTTCATCGTTAAACAGCTTTAAAACTGCAGCTCCCACCAGGCGGAGGTTATTTGGTTTTGGGGCTTCGAGGCAAATATCACCCCAAAGCAGAATGCATACATGTATTATTTGTCATTGATCTCAGGCAGTTCAATCGATGTTTGTGAACAAACACTTCTCCCACATGGCTGGAAACCAGAGAACCAAGGCTGCAGTCTGCCATGTCAAAAACGACAACAACACCTAGAATGAATTGAAGAGAATCAAGCTGTCGCATCTACCTGAGCTTTTATTTAAGTGTGAACCAGAAAATGCTAAGATGATGCTATCATCGCGCCGGCGGAAATCGGTTGCCTCACCGCCGACAATCAAACCCCGCCCGGATTTGTCTCTCAAAAGACAAAATCTCTCAGTGTCTCGGCTTTCTTGTTTCCGCCTTTGATGGAGACTTGTTTACGCGCAACTCTCGGCTGAACTGTCCAAAACCACGAGAGC